>KE153688.1:141818-178417 GCA_000411075.1 Sisymbrium irio | reverse complement strand
TATTAGAATATTCTAGAGATTAATAAAATATCTAGGAACTAAGGAGTTTAGTAGAATAATTTAGAAGTTTTTGTAAGATAGTTTGGGAGGCTATAAATACCTCCTCACCCCCTCATTTGTAACATGCACTAGAAGTTGAACAAGAGATAAATAAACTAAAGTTTACTTAAAGAGTGTTCATCATAAGTTCCTAAATTTCTCTAAAAGTCTTTCAAGTATTCTCTAATTGTTCTTCCATATTCTTCATCATACTTAGGATTTTTTGTTCTCTTGGGTTCTTTGGAGAGTACGATCTTGGGCTAGTGCAAAGCACTAACTGAGGTTTCTTTACAAACTCCACACAAGAACGATATCTTCTCAACCACATTGTATCTCGTCTCTAATTGATTCATCAACAAGTCTGGTTAACATAGAATATATATAGACACACACGACCTCACGTAGGAATTTGGAAAAAGGAAAATTTTCATTGGCAAAAATGAAAATTAAAAAAAAAGAAAAGGAAATTGCTGCACTTTTTGAGAAAAAAGAACAAATAAAAATAAAATCTTGTTTTCGTGAATAAACCAACCGAAAAGAGATATGTACATCTCAGACCATGATTATTGGGGTTTCTTAGAATAAACTTTTAGAATTTAAATAAATGAAAATTAAAAAGAAATTAAGAGAAAGAGTGTTAAAATTTCTTGTTTTATAATTTTTTTCATGATTTAAAAAATTTACTTTTACATGTGTCACTTTATTATTTGATTTAGATAATTGTATAATAAAAATATTATTATTTTGTGTTGTATTAAAAACTTATATGGGTTTCACCATTAATCATGCTCTCAGGACACTTTTTGCCTAACTAATATCATGTAGACACATTTATTGTTTCGAGGATACTTTGAGCTTCTTTTAGACTAATTTTCAGACAAAAATATCTACAATTTTTATCCTTATTCTACAAGGTAGCAATCGATTACAAAATCTTCTTCGTGAATAAACACCTTACGATTATGAGTATGTGTTTAACGTTACATGCTCTCTCTGAAGTTCATAGATCTTGCCATGGCTGCAGGGTTTGCGTGCGGGTTAAGATACCTTTGGGGGACGTATTTATTGTTGCTGCTCTGTGTTTCAGACCCATTGATGAAAAAGCTGAAATTATCTGTCTTCTCACGTTTCATCGATACTGGATGCCACACATGATTCTTAGTAGCTACGCTTGCTTCATTATTAGTACTTTGACATTGTGAATCCAATCTTGCTCTTACAAAAGTGTCTTTGCTCTGTCCAATACTTTCATGTGAAGCTTCATCTCTTGTCCTTTTCCCTAGACATGTGGAAGTCTCTAGAGTTGACCAAAATGGTACCGTGCAGCCCCAGTAGACGGGGATGTGGTAGAAAGTAGGGTTTGGAGGGTATTGGTAAGGCCAAGGAGGCGAAACAGGGGAAGTTACTTGCGGAGGAAGAAATCTTTGGAAGTTGTTGGAATCTTCTGAAGCTGAATCGGCGGTTATCTTCGCATTGGTTGATTGATGATTACGATTGTCAGCAACCAAAGAGTCTGAAGACTCGAAGCTAAGAATTTTGGCCGAGGAGCTATTGTAAATGTTAGTAGTCTCGGAATTGACGTGCATGTAATGGTCTGTAGAAACCCATCCCTTGTTCTTACGGCGGCCTGAACCAACTGGGACGGTCCTCATGGATCCACCGGAAGTCCAATACCTCTGGCAGTTTCTACAGAAGTGACGTGGCTGGTTAACGTTGTAGTTGTTGTAGTAACAGAATTTGGTGTCTGCGCTATTGCATCTCGGACATGGAAGAATCTTGTCTGGTTTCTTCAAGTCGGTTGTTTTCTCTTCCGATGTAGTAGTTGTTGTGATCTCGCTGTGTTGGTCATCGCTGTTCTCAGATGTTTCTTTTGACTCCTTGTTAAGATCAGGTGACATCTGAAGACTTGTATCCTCGTGTTCTCTGTTATCAGTAGCAGATTGGTTGTTCATCTAAAAAAGGAAATTCAAGTAACTTGGATTACAATTAACATCATGAAACTAGTTTTAAACTGCAAAGACTAGAGAGAAAAAGATTCAGTTTAATATCTAGCTGTTTCTTAGCTTGAAATGGTAAGATGGCATGGTCTTAATCCGTTTTTATAAAATGTAAAAAGAATATTAAAAGCGTATTGCTATTGAATTCGAAAACATACCATGTTTGGTCGAAGTGAGGGAGAAGAAGACGAGGAAGACGAGGAAGAATTCTCCATGTCGAGATCCAAAGAATCGGAAAGAAGAGGGGACAAAGATGATGCAATTGTCCACCCAAACAGTTTTATGGGAGTATCTCTAAGCTCAGACATATCAATATTGGCAAGTAAGTAGCAGACAGAAGAAAGAAGANGAATCGGCGGTTATCTTCGCATTGGTTGATTGATGATTACGATTGTCAGCAACCAAAGAGTCTGAAGACTCGAAGCTAAGAATTTTGGCCGAGGAGCTATTGTAAATGTTAGTAGTCTCGGAATTGACGTGCATGTAATGGTCTGTAGAAACCCATCCCTTGTTCTTACGGCGGCCTGAACCAACTGGGACGGTCCTCATGGATCCACCGGAAGTCCAATACCTCTGGCAGTTTCTACAGAAGTGACGTGGCTGGTTAACGTTGTAGTTGTTGTAGTAACAGAATTTGGTGTCTGCGCTATTGCATCTCGGACATGGAAGAATCTTGTCTGGTTTCTTCAAGTCGGTTGTTTTCTCTTCCGATGTAGTAGTTGTTGTGATCTCGCTGTGTTGGTCATCGCTGTTCTCAGATGTTTCTTTTGACTCCTTGTTAAGATCAGGTGACATCTGAAGACTTGTATCCTCGTGTTCTCTGTTATCAGTAGCAGATTGGTTGTTCATCTAAAAAAGGAAATTCAAGTAACTTGGATTACAATTAACATCATGAAACTAGTTTTAAACTGCAAAGACTAGAGAGAAAAAGATTCAGTTTAATATCTAGCTGTTTCTTAGCTTGAAATGGTAAGATGGCATGGTCTTAATCCGTTTTTATAAAATGTAAAAAGAATATTAAAAGCGTATTGCTATTGAATTCGAAAACATACCATGTTTGGTCGAAGTGAGGGAGAAGAAGACGAGGAAGACGAGGAAGAATTCTCCATGTCGAGATCCAAAGAATCGGAAAGAAGAGGGGACAAAGATGATGCAATTGTCCACCCAAACAGTTTTATGGGAGTATCTCTAAGCTCAGACATATCAATATTGGCAAGTAAGTAGCAGACAGAAGAAAGAAGAAAGTGAAGCAGAAATTTGATTTGATGGTATGTGTGTATTATTCTTTAACAGAAGTTGTGAGTAGCACAAGAGTATATATGTATAAGAGTTTGGGGTTGGTATTAATGGGTTGCACAGAGCCACACAGATAGAGAGGAGAGCCAAAGGGGGGAAGATGACACATCAGCAGAGAAAGGGACTTCTAGAGATGAGAGAGCCACATGTTGTTGCAACTAAAGTGAGCTTTTGCAATCTTTTATCTTGGCTCTTTTTTGTCATTTGTTTCTGTGCCACTCAAAAGATTTCACTCCTTTATTTATTTGCCACGTCAAATTGTTTGGTTATTAAAATGTGGGAAGTCTTTTTCCCCTGGAATACAACAATGCACTACAAGTTTACAACCACTTGGCAATATAACCTGTACGTGAATTGTGAACTTTGAAGTATTTCGCATATCACCAATGAATATCTACTATCCACTTGGCAATATAATCTTGTCGCGTATTCAATTATGTCGTGCATGTTTTGCATTGTAATTCAAATTTTCTGGATTTTGTTGTTGAGAATGAATAAAGCACAAGAATTTAACCAAAAGAGAAACACCTATTTCTATACGTAGAAAGCACATAGACCGCCTTCAATGTTTAGACCAGACTGCTAGATTTCGCGATCATGTTTCCCAATCAATTATATCCGTAATGTGAGTTTGTTTTTAAATGAATGGCTTTACTTTTTCTTCAACACTCGAGATTGCTTATCATGCATGGGACCAGGAAAACAGTATCTTGGATCCATCTTTCTCCTCACCAAGAACATGGTGATCTCTTTACTAGGCCTACTCTTTACATGCAGTCCTTAAAAGCCATGGGCCCATACACATGTATACCTAAAATTGTTTTTACGAATAAATGTATAAATATACCTATATATAAGTAAAATATTTTCTTGTAAATTAATACACAATAAATTAATAAAATTTTCTGGTTCCAAACTGAAATGGTTCAGAATATAACATAATTCAAAAGGACTAGTAATTTTTCAATATTATATACAAGATATATAGTCCTCTTAATATTCATTATCATAAAGTAAGAATTAGTTTTTTTTTTGGTGCAAAAAGTAAGAATTAGTATCTATTCTCAATATTTCAAATTTGGAGATATTTTAAAGAGAAAATTGCTGTAGAATATATTACAACTTTCAATGAAATATTAATTATTATTTCAATATTCATTAAAATGTATTTTTGATAGAAAAATTCATTTTATGCTATTTTTAGATAGCTTTTGTAAATTAAAAACTCTTTAAATTAATAATATGTCATAGTCCTAACATTATTAATTTATTGAGTATATACTGTAAAATTTAAAGAGAAAAATTAAATCTTTTAGCCAAAAAAGGAGCAGAGATTTTATGTTGTATGCTAGTAATTAACTAATCACTAATGGTGTTTAATTACTTGTAATTATTACATCTTTATAGTTACAGATTTCGTAACCCCAATCCACATCCAAACAAAAGAGTAATTAAAGGACATATCTAATATACGCATATATATATATATATGCTTGACTTACATAAAAACAAGACTATATCCATGGTTTCCTCAACAAACCACCAGTTCATTTTCGGGCTAATAACATTTCTAGTTATCCTCAGAGCTCCATTCTCATTGGGACATAATTCATCCGTTAATGGAGATGTGCTGTTCTTACCTAAACATGTTGTGATCACTAACAAATTGGTCTCACGTCAAGGATTGGTCTTGCATTGTAGGAACAAAGGGATAGATTTGGGATTTAAAGAGATCCTAGTTGACAAAAGTTTCAATTTCAAGTTTCGAATGAATTTACGCGGAACAACGACGTATACTTGCACTTTCTCGTGGTCCGGAAACGATAAGATGTTTGACATCTTTAGGCCAGATAGAGACGATAATCCAAAAAGTAAGTGTGGAGTATGTAGAGAATGCATTTGGCATATCTCCGAGTCGGGTCCATGTCGTATTAGACGCGATGGAGGCTCTCCGTACTGTTTTCCATGGGGCTCAATCATCTCATAATATTGATTTATTGTATCTTTGTTATTTCATATATGCTTCTATATTATAGTATAAAAAAATAAACCTATTTCCTATTTGAAATCGATTCTTTCTAATAGTTTGAAATTGCTGTTACATATTTGTCAATTTTCTATGTTGTTTTCATATAACCCTGAAATTTATTATTGTTTGTTCATGTTCTATCTAAATCCGAAACGAGCTTAAAAAAATAATTGAATATTTCGTATTAGTATACACATTCGTTAAAATACACGTCTCCAAATAACTGATTTCGACTGGTATAACACATTCATCCAAATACACACCTCGAATGAAATTTTGATGTAATAGTATATTTTAGTTATAAAGATGTACATCAATGTTCCTAAATAGAACCTTCGATGTAATAGTTTATCTCTTCCTAAATAGAATCATCAATGTTCCAAAAAAAAAAAGATGTACATCAATGTTCCTTAATGAATTTATTTAGGAAGAGATTCAGCTTTTGGAATAAACTCACTAATTGTTTTTTCGTGTTTCATTCATCAGCTCATTTCTTACGCAAAATAAAACCTTCGAGAACACACAGCAATAAAGTGCACAAAATCATCTGGGAGATATAATTCTCAAAGTGGATAAAACTTTAGCAGACTGTTTGGGTCTCTTACCTTCGTAGTGGTCATTTACAGACCATGCATATGTACTTTTTAAGACATTATTTTGTAAAATGTTTTCATAATCTAAAGTTCTTTTACTTTAACGGTTGTATGGTATATGATCGGTTCACTTTCTTTGTGTGGACACGGCTTTAAATAAAAATAAGGTCGATGGAGTTTCTTCCCTTTTAAGTTATTCATAATGTTTCTTTTTCTTATCGTGTAAAAAAGTTATTTCATAGTTAATTTCTTTGATTCATATACTGGAATATATTCTAAGAGCCGATTGGCTACTTCCTTTCTTCTCATAATTAGTGATATGAATATCATGGTTTTCAGAATTATTAAATTTAATCATTTTAAAAGTTCATTAATTAGGATAAGACCATAATCTAAATAAGTCTACACAACTTACTGTTTGATCTCGGTGCAACATAGATTCTGTCTAACCACTTCAAGTCAAAGCAGAAAAAGTTACACAAATAATTCCAACAAAAAGTAATAAAATATACAAATAAAAAGAGTTGTGAAATGCGGAGGTAACGGATGAAATGGAAACAAATAGTCAAATACTAAACGTACGCTAAGCTGCAAAAATAAAATATATGTATACAAAAAGTAATTAAAGTAACGGAAAAAGAAAGAGGAAAGGGTCAAAGAATACTAAGACGTATTCTTGATTGTTATTACAGAACGTAGAATTAGAAAGCAAAAGACTTGAAGCCGAGATTGAGATGCAAAGGACTCTAAGCGGAAATTGCGATGCAAGTGATTAAAACTAGTAAGCATTTATGTCAGGCAAATGTTTATATTGACAGGTTCATCTGAGCCGTTAATCAACTCTAACGAACCAGAATGTTCTGTTTCCATCATTTTTGTCCTTTTGAAACCTCTGAGTTAAGGAATCAAATGTGTGACACCTAAGGGTTTGATCTCATTCATCTTCTCTCCACTATCACTAAAGCACTCATCTCTTTCTCTTTGAATCCACACTAAGAAATACATATAGTGGATTAGTGCTCTCGGGAAGAGTTTCTCGACCCTTCGTTTCCTCTTCTTTTGTTTATCTTTCTTTTAGTCGTTCCTTCGGAATCACTTGCTTATGGTATGGAGAAGATTTGTATCGAGCTGGTCGGATCTTGACACATTTCCAAAATACAAAGAAAGTTAATTACTTCCTTTCCACGTGAATGCTTCTTTTAAACCATTTTCTTATGTGCACAGCTTCTTTTATATATAGTCCTCTGATTTCTCAATGTCCCGTAATCAATTTCAAAGATATAATCCAACAAAAAAGACGATCCATTATGGCAGTTTCTCTCCTAAATTTAATGTATATTTAACAAATGGTACAAAGTTAGAAGACAATAATTAATTAAAGAACATTAAAGCTAGATTTTATTTAGTATACTAGTAATTAACTCGTTATTAAAGACCATGTTTAGATTCTACACATTTATTCTATCAAATATTATATACATTTACTTGTATTTACGTCGATATGTCACCTACAGATTTGTACCAATATAAAAGATATCATTACATCTATAAATACTGCTTTTGATAAGAAGACTATGATCATTTCAGAAACTCTTAATCACATCAATGGCTTCCTTAACAAATAACCACATTATATTTGTGTTATTATCGTTATTTATCCTCAAAACATCGTCATCTTTTGGTAACCATTCGTCCAGCGATGGATTTTTACCGTTCGCACCTAAACATGTCGTGATTTATAACAATTTGACCACAAAGGCAACTTTGCGTGCGCATTGCACGAATAAAAAGATAGATCTGGGGGTAAAAGACCTCTTACCTGGAGGTAGCTTTGATTTCAGGTTTCATGTCAATTTACGTAAAACTACGAGGTACATTTGCACTTTCGAGTGGCCCGGAAATAAGGTAACATTTGATATATTCAGGGTCGATAGAGATGACAGTGTATTCAGTGATTTTGGAGTTTGCAGAGAATGTATTTGGCACATTTATGAACCAGCCGCTTGTCGTGCTAAACGTGACGGAGGCTCTTCTATATGTTTTGAATGGGGCATCTTTTTCTCGTTTGCCTTGTGAATTGTGATTTAAAAATAAGCAGATTAATTAACTGTCTATTAGATTTTACATTTTTTATGAATAAATTATGTTTTTCTTATATTTTGTTACGATTGTTTGGTGGCGTTTTTCAAATGAGATTTACATAATTAATCCCAACTATTAGCGCTTCTAAACCGAAATTTATTAATTTGGATGAATTTCGGATACTCTTGTGTAAAATAAGATAGAACGAATTAACGTTGTAATATTTCTTTATTTTTAGTATTTTTTATTCATTAATTGAGTGAAAACATAGTTGCAGACTTTATTATAAATCCGGAAATCTAATGTAATTATGAATAGAAGACATGGAAATAGATTATTATTATATATATCTAGCTCTGAAATACCGGCCCTTGGCTTTCCGGCTCATTGTAAGAAATATAGTCTGTACCTATACTGATCTTAAGTAAAGTCAGTCATCTTGATCAGAATCAAACTTGTCGAAAAGATGAATCATAACTAATTTTTCAGGTCGAACCCAATCTATAAGCAGTTTCGTGTAATACATGGTCCATTTTCAGATCGTATTCAAATACAGACCATTTTTGGTTGAGACTTGATGACTGTAAGAAGTGTGATACACGATAACTAAGTGTCCATTAGGATAGATGTCGTTATAAGACCATCACCAAATAAGACTTATACACTTTATTATTATCTGATCTCGGGGCATATCATAGATTCTGTCTAACCACTTCAAGTCAAAGAAGTAAAAGTTACACAAAAATTCCAAAACTTTTTAAAAACAATAGTATCAAAAAGCAGTGTAAAATCCGGAGGTATTCGAGGAAAGGGAAACAAATAGTCAAATACTAAAACGTAAAATGCGAAAAAAGTATTTAAAATAAAAGAGAAAGAAAGAGGAAAGGGTCAAGAGAGCATATATTCCCTTCTCCAACAGAACCCCACTCATGTTTCCAGATATGGCGTGAGAATAAGATTTATAAAGAACAAGCAGAAAGAAAGAGAATACTCCAAAAACTACATGTAAAAAATCTCCGTATCTGTGCCAACAAACCTAATAATCTTCTAAATAAACAAAACCCTTTTTTCTTGAACCATTCTTGATTGTTTTACATTACAGATCATGGATAATGATAAGAATCACAAGGCACACGACTCTAAGCGGAGATTGAAATGGAGTTGTGAGCTTCATCACAGATTCATCGACGCCGTTAATCAACTCGGCGGACCAAACAGTTCTGTTTTAGTTCCCTTTGTCCTTTTGAAGCCTTATTATAAAGGAATCAAGTGTGTGTGGTTAGGTCTAATTATTGGTTCTTCATCTTTTATCTCTTATGTGTGATATTAGAGGCGACACCTAAGGGTTTGTTGAGGATTCTGGAGATTCCTGAGCTTACTTTATACCATCTCAAGAGTCATTTACAGGTCCTTCGACAAAAATTCTTTGATTCGAATTATTATTGTTTAATTTGTTAGGCAATTTGTTTTTGCAATTTACAAACTCTAGACTGACTGATTCTTGTGATATTTATTATTAATCTACTCTTCAGAAATATCGCCTTGGGATGAGTGAGAGATTCGTTGGTAACAAGCAACATGGTCAGAAATTCTTTGATTACTACTAATGATGTTTAATTTGCTAATCTATTGGTTTATTTTAGTGTTGTTCAAGACAGTCTCAAATTTTCAACTTGTGATCGTTGATTATGGTTTGTTATGTTTGTTTATTCAGATTCAAAATCTCAAGAATGTCAGAGTCAGAAAGATTTTGGAGATCAACTAGACATTACTGTCACCGAAGAAAAAGATGACCAACCTAACACGTAATGATCATCATAAATGAAATACTATTCTGTTTTCATAGCTACAGCTTTCTCAAATTCAATTTCTTCGTTTTTTATAAAAGCAAAAACTTGCAAATCAAGGAGGCGATAGAAATACAGTTGGAAGTCCAGAAGAATCTTCACGAACAAATCGAAGTAATAACGTTGTGCGTCTGAATGAATCACATAATGTGTACAATGAAAGCTTTCTTGCTTTATAAGTTTGAAGGTTTCTGCTTTTGTTTTAGGTACAGAGGCAGTTACAAGTGAGGATAGAGGCACAGGCGAAATATTTACAGTCAGTGTTGGTGAAAGCGCAAGAAACTTTCTCTGCTCACACATCTTCGAATATCAGTACAGACTTTCTGAGACCCGATCTCTGTGGAGTGGCATCACTGGCGAATAGAAGCGGTCTCAGTTTTCCTTTTTCGGAGCTAACGCAAGCAGATGAAGACGAAGAGATCGAGGAAGAAGGAGGTTTCTTGGAATCCAAGATACCAGAAAACAAAGGAGTTAGACAGTGGAGAAGTTCAGTTGACAGCTCGTTGACACCATCAGAGAGCTCAGAAGCAAAAACAGGTTTTGATTTTATGAGCGTTAGGAAGAGATCGAACGAGATTCAGTTGATGAAAATTGAACCAGAGGAAGTGATGGAGCGGGAGAAGAGAGAGTGGAGCAGTTTCTGTTGCGTGGAACAACCTATTCGAAAGAGAGCCTTTAGAGGTCACGACGGTGAGGACTTGGCACTGGGTTTGAATTCTTTCAAGGACATGGAAACGTGTTCCAAGTCCGATCAGACAAAGAGGATTAGGTTTCAAGAAACCTGAGTTCTTCTTTTAGTACGGTGTACGCGTTTACCCCATTTTAAACGTCATATATATGCCACCGAAGTGGAAAGTAGTACGATCATATCATGCAGAATAATGGTTAGAGTTTCATGGGACTTGTCCTGAAAGAAGTCTTGCAGTAGAAAATTCATAAAGGTTCTTGAAAATCCCCAACATTATAATACATGAATTCAGGAAACAAAACAGAGATAATACAAAAAAAAGGAAAGACCAAAAACCCTCATTTTCATGGGGAGAAAGGGTTAACTTTCCCAAAACAAGAACTAAAAGGAACCAAAAGAAAAAAGGCACATAGTTCTTACAAAAACCTTCTTCAGTAACCCTAATTCTCGGACTCAACAGCAGGTCTTGTGCCACCAGATCCAACATTGTTACCATCACTACCAGAAGAATCTCTTACTCTCCGACCACCGTCGAAACTAAACCTAACCCAAATCTCTCTCCCATCGTTCATTTTCTTCCGAACCTCATCTCCATCCACAGGCATCTCGTACCGACAAACAGGACACGACCCATGAAACCCTAACCACTTCTCCACGCAACCTCCATGAAACCGATGCTTACAAGGCATCTCCTTCACCGTCTCCTCCGCCTTCCATTCCTCCAAACAGATCACACACTCTCCTTCGCAGCCATCGATATCAACGGTCGGCATGGCATCGATGGAAGCCTTGGACGCTGGAGGATGACCTTCCTCACGTGATTCAAGTAAGTCTCGGAGCAGAGGATTCAGTCCCGATGACTCCTCCAGGACGATCATTCCTTGTGTAAAAGGGTTGACCAGAATGATTCTATCACGCGACGAAGCAACATCATCGTCTCCATGTGATGGTTCTTGATCAGAGAAGCCTAAGAGGAAAGGCAAGAAGAGGTATAAATCTCTATTCCTTAAAAATCCTCTCGGAACAGAGGAAGTCTCTCTTCCAACTTCAGCTTCTTGTCCTGTCGACATAGGAAACAAAATAATAGATCCTAGCTGATCTCGAGTAGTAGATGGTGTTTCAAGATTTAAGAGTTGCAAATGAAAGTTGCAGAAAGATCTAGAAATTATAAAACCTGGTAGACTTTTTACTCGAATAATTATGAATGGGACCTAAATAATTTAAGTTGTGAGACAGTGATTGATCTTATCGAGATGTTTATCCATTAGCAGATACCTATGTCACATTATCTGACTTTTCTTTTGCTTAGACTGTAGTTTTATGTTTGTTTAAAGTCTAAACTCTCCTTGTACCGGAGAGTATACTTAAAGCCGGCCAAGGGTCTTTTTGGTATTTTGAGATCAACATTCGAGGCTGTTTCTTGTTGCCTTCACGGTTGGATAAGACCAGAACAAAAGGTTCCAGTTCCACCAGTGTGGTTTTTGAATCTTTACTTGCGTGACACGTGCTATTCTATAGTGGAGAACACGTCACACATGCGAATACTAAGCAATCACAATTGATTTACCATTACAATATGGTCCTATGACTACACCAGTATACCCACCCGTCGAATAAAAGAGAGATCAAATGAAATTTTACACCATCCTATTGAAACCAGTAATATACAGCTAAACTAAACTAAGCTAGTGCATATCTAATCTACTTTATATTAACAAACCGAATCAAATGTTTTTCGACAAAGAATTAACAGATAAAAACCACATTCTCTTTCTGTACCTGTGGACGCAGACGTGGACCAAAACGCAAGGTGGACAAATATGTGCGTTTACGTTTTCGGGTTTTACCAACCGCGGCAGCAAAGAGACCGTTTGGTTTCTTGGTATTTACGCCAGAGGCAAGTCATTTCGGCAGGGCTTTGGTAATGAGCAACCACATAACCGTCTTTGCATCCATCACTTATGATCCTTCCATCGTTCTCGTAATGAGGCTCGAGTCCATGTTTCTGCAGATCAGCTATCCATATACCCATCGCCACGTCTTCTAGCTTAAACATCTATTTACAATTTGGAAATTTCACAATCTATTCTATGTAAAAATTCCAACATGCGGTTAAATGGACTTAATATAGAGTAATACCTTTAGATTTCCTTCTTTGAAAAGCTTGCTCACAGATTCTGCTATGTCCCGAGACACAATGTAGCCTGGTCCATGCGCCCATGGAGGATATTTCTCTTCTGGCCATTCCTGTTTTTGTTTAGAAACTTCGTTAAATATGAAATCAACAATCATGAATTCATATGGCCATGTCAGGTTGTGTTTTACCTGATAACTGATGTACCATTTGCTATCAGGGTTCCGAATTGGTTGAGAGTCAGAGTTGATTAGTCCATATATTAACCCGCGAGTGTTGTTGATCAATGATAAAGAAAGTAATACTTCATCAACACGAACAAAGGCATCATCATCCGTTTTCATGATAAACTTGGCTGAGTCAACCTCTGTCTGTTAAAAAGATGTCGTTGGCGAGGCAAAATGAAAAGACTACTCATTCGTGTTAAAGGAAGAGACATAGCAAAGGCAATTCTTACCCCGAAAATGCAGATTGCTAGTGTTTTCCAACTGATGAGACTGTAGTAATCAACAAAGGGCATTAGCTGAACATCACCGTAAGTCCGAGCCTCGTTCCATAGTTCCAGGTTAACAATAGGACTTTTGTGCTGCATTTTCACCCATAAAGAAAAGGATCATGATTAAGAACTAGAAGATATCGATATACCCCTGACTATTTCAAGGAGGGAGAAAACTTACAAGGCCAACAAAAAAGCGTACTGCAACTCTTCCAGATCTTACATCATCATATTGCATCCACGTTCTTCTCACAGCCATCCTTCTTTTAAAGTTGTTTGCTGTGGAGAAAACGCCAATAACAAGATCTAATGGCCTTAATGGTGAAAGTGGAGGTGCCTTCAGTGCCTCTAGATCAACAACATGCTCTGATTCTTCTGATGTGGGTAGACCGCTGGCAAGAATGGATAGTAAGTTCAAATCGCCCGTGATCCGTACTTCACTCACAAGCCATGGCTCCAGTGTCTGTACGTAAGATGAAGCACTAACATAAGACTCTAAAGATCTGATGGAAAAAAAATCGCTATGAGCAGTAAAACATAGAAGAAGAGTGATTATGATGTTATTACATCGCGGAAAGCGAATGAGCTAATATGTTTCCCATCAACTGTCATCTGAATTCCTTCTGTTCCAACCCTAAGTGTTGCAACTGATAAGAAACCTTGTTTAAAAGGAAAGTATTTTTCATGTTTAGATGCTTCCTTAGCTACTGGAACCCCCCTTGAAGTGTTGGATTGCAAGCTAGTGGAAGAAGTTCGGTTTACTTCTCTACCCACCACCTTGTCGCATTGATCCAAGTCATCAACTTTCTTATTCAAATCAGGATCAATGTTTGGACAGCGTTCCTCAACCCCCCATTCACGAGAAGCCGTCCAGCTGTTTTGGACAATGACAGGATCCTCAGTCGACTTGTCACCAAGAAGCCTCACATTGTAATGCACAATAATGGGCGGATCAGGCTCCCCTGGAAGCGGTTGTCCTGTAAGATCAATCCGGAAGCTACCAACAAGACCATCAGGGATGCCAATAACAGTAATGGAGGAACCTTGAGTCAAACCGCAAGGGATTTTCAATTTCAGACTACTCCCGTCAGCTTCAGTAGCATTCATTTTGCTAAGAAACTGAGGACAAAGTTCCTCTTTTCCTTTCCTCGTTTGGGTGTCGTTAGCATCAGCTAGTTTCTTGGCTTCAACAGCTGACACAAGGCTCTCCCAAACAATGCCAGCTTCCTTAATAGCATCCACTCCATTCGCTAAACTCTGAGCATTATCAACCAAACTCTCAAGACGGTTCCAGGTAAGCAAAGGCTCTCTCTCTTCTTTGGACACGTTCTGCTCAACAAACAGACCCGAGACGATAGTGATATCATCACCAGATATCGCTTCTTGACTGTTCCTCGCTTCGTTCATGAAGTCAGGGAGGGTAATTCGCAGCCATTCCAGAGGGAGAGTGGTGTTGGGAGAGACGAAAGAAGCAGTGATGTAAGGCTTCTCAACAGGAGTTTTCAAGTCTACATATCTATACACCGTCATGAACATACACATTGATGCAACAAGAAGCCCTCCATAAAACCTCTTCATTTTCCAGCCAAAAAAAATCAAGTAACAGTAACAAGAGAAACTCCAAGATTGTTGTGAAGAGGCGAGAAGATCATTAGGAAACAAACAGAATGCCAAGACTCAGCCCACTAATTCAATCCCCTGAACATAAAAAAAAGAAGAGACTTTTAAACTTAAAACATAGACATTGGAAGGAACCAAACCAAGGAATCAACATCAGATTACACTTAACTTCAAGATCATCTAACAGATCCAGGAGGATAATGTAGTTCCAAACCATTTACATATTACCAAATATTCACAGAATCAAGCTTAACTACCAAAGTCGAGAACTTTCGAGAGAAGAAAGTCAGCATCTTTTTGATTTCCATGAAAGTTCAAACAAAAGCCGACACATTTAGAATCACCAATGTCCAGAAAGATGCTCACTTTATAGAACCCAAATACCAAAAACAGATCAAAGGTATGATAGAACTTACTGAATCAACTTCTAACAGTCGCGGAATCGAACTCGAAAGCAGAAACGAAATCTGCTTACAGGTCGAAAAGAAGAAGCAATGTATGTCCCGTTACAGAATCAGAGAGGGAGTTTCCTTGGCTAAGATCAGATCTCTGTTGGTTACTTTCTAGTTTCACTCTGTCGTAGTATCGAAGCAGCTTCCCACCAGCAAGAGAAAGCGATAGTGTTTGTTGTTCTTCAATCACTCTTCTTTGCCTCTTACTTGATACTATTTTTTAAATTGTTTTTAATCTCTGTAAAAACCGAAACGGTAAAAAATGGTGAAAAGGTGAAAACTGCAAGAAGACACGAACTCAGGGAAGTTTAAAAGAAGTTACCGGGAATAATTAGATGGTTTGTTTATTTATCATTTCATACGTGGCGAAAAGATTTTCACCAATCACCATATTTGTAATTAAATAATTATGTTTCTGCTTGGTACAAAGGAATTATATACCATGACTAAACATTTTTGGTTTGATACAATGATAATGACTCATGATTACTAACCACACCGGCACCGCAAGGAGAGATTTGAACAATCAAATTTTGAATATTGCATTAAAACAGAGTTTGTGAGTATAAACGTTTCATGTTTCTAAAATTGGGAAAATCCAATTTATTTGTTTACACTTTAGTGTTATCAATCTGACATTGCTGCTTCTTTAGTTATTCAATTTTTTTTATTCCTCTCTTTCTTCTTTAGCTCAGCATGAGTTACTCTCTCACTAGCAAGTGTCATCTGTAAAAAATTTTGGCACCTTAAACCTAATCTCAACTATGTTAAACTTCATATCTCAACTATAATCAACACTTGGAGAATTAAACTTT
Organism: Sisymbrium irio; assembly: GCA_000411075.1. NCBI lineage: Eukaryota > Viridiplantae > Streptophyta > Magnoliopsida > Brassicales > Brassicaceae > Sisymbrium > Sisymbrium irio. The sequence continues at coordinate 162,329 of KE153688.1, read as the reverse complement.
CTAGACTAAACAAAACTAACTTACACCTCAGCCTTAGGCTCTCAACTTCTTCAAGAAAAGCTAGCAACATACGTCAGTATCTCCTCATCATCTCCTCCTGTCACGATCGATTCACCATCCTCTCTTTTCATGATTAGTTCATCATCTCTTGCTTTCACGATCAGTTGATTCTGATGATTGTTCAAGGAGAGCCTATCATCATTAAGAAATGCATCAGCATCAGAGAACAAAAACGACAAGGATCCAAATGAACATGATCTGAGAGATCAATATCAAGGAACTAATGATCTGAGCTTAATTGAATTCTGGAGGTGAAGCACCACCTCCTCCTTTCACGATTGGTTTACCACTTCCTCCTTTCACGATCAGTTCATCATCTCATCCATTTACGAGTAGTTCATCATCTCTTCTTGTCACAATCGGTTCACCGACTTCTGTTTTACTAATCGGTTCATCATCTATTCTTGCTCGCTCAAAAAGCCTTGCAAGATAAGCGAGTATCTGCTTCTCCTCATACTGAACCTGAAACACATCTCTAACTAAGATCATCAATCGTATCAATACGAGTTGTGGACTTAGGAATGACCTCAAAGTTCCCTTCTTGAATGGTTTAATCCATTGTTGAATTGTTACTTTTGATTGGTTAGTGGATTGCTTTGTCCTGAAGATGTCATTGGAATGCCTCCTATTGTTGTCATTTGGTTTGAATGGCTTTGTGGCAGTGCAATTGATGGCTTTTGATTCTGATTTTGATCTGTCTACCCTCTCATCAGTTTGGGACTATGTTGTATTAACTCTTGAGGCTGAATTCTTCTTTAAGATCTCTTTCTCTCAGCTGAGATTTCATCTCTGTACTTTATAGCAATGTGTCTACAAATTATCTTTCATTTTTATAATAGAGACGTCGAGATTATAATATCTCTTCTTGTTTTTATTTGTTCAAGTGTAATGATGGCTACTATATTATTGTTTTTTATTGTAAGATCTCCAGTTTTGGAGAATGATCTTTTAATGAAAAACTTTATTAACAAAAAAAAACCTAATAAATACCCATCATCATATTTTAAATGTAACTTCTCTATCTAAATATATTTAATATAAAAAATACATCAAGATTTGTTTTCAAAATGATAAAAAAATTCTAGAGGTCCATATATACTAACACCTCACTTATATTAAGAAGATTAAAACGAAAACTCCATGCTCCATCTTGTTGAATATTCTATCAGATCTCCATTTTGAATCATTAAACTTCATATGCTAAACAAAAATCAACATTTGTTGCGACCAATAAGAAACTCTGCTTGGCGAAAAAGAAATGCTAGTCTCAATTACCAAAACCAAAAGAAATGCTAATCTCAATTACCAAAACCAGATCAATTGCTCCAACAATCTGGAACTTGGATAGGATAAGAAAATGACATTATGAAAAAAATGAATTCGTCTAATAAACGGTAACATTTCTTACAAAATAATGATAACAATATTTGTTGTATTCAATTTTTACATTTAACCAACCAAATGAACCAAATTTAAAATTTCACTGAAATGTATGTGAATACGTGAGTTTTTTTGGAACCTATTGACAGCAATTCTATGTTTACATCTATTTGCAGCTGTAAATACGGACAAGTTTACAACATTTTAAATAACATTTTAAGTGGGTACACAACTAATAAAAAAATAAAAACTACAAAATGAAAGATCGAACTATATAGAAAAATGCAATAGTGGACTTTAGGCATTTTGCTAAATAGATTTGTTATGATTTCTATATTAAATTCTCAATATATTTACTTTTTATGATTGCACATGCCTCATAATTTATATATTGGCTCCGCACTTGCCTACAAGTATAGTTTCCCAACGAGACCACTCATTTAGTTATTAGGTTGGCTTAAAAACCTACAAGATTACGTTCAGTAACAAAAGTTTAATTAGTACAGATTAATAAAAATATGCTCTGAATCTTATACGCACAAGGGAGTATATATTATACATATCAGCTTTCTTACCTTAACATACTGTAGAATTTTTTTACCTTTATGATACTTTTTATTAAGAAAATCAAGGGAATCATCGATCAAATATTGTTTATTGCAATTAGAAGTTGCTAAAAGAAATACACAAATTGTAGGTATAATGATTTTTCGTAAATAAAATAAAAATAAAAATGTCGCCATAAAATCTAGAACTTTGGAAATTGAACTCGAGAATCGCATCGACCATGTGGCATAACAGGACAGTTGATGAATTTGGAGGCCGAAGTGTCAACGCACAGATAAATCTGATAGAGTTGGCTATTATGCGACGAATCCTTGTTACATTCTATTCCCGGAGCAAATCCAATTGCTTCTTTGATCGTTTTTTCAATATCTTTTATTTCATAAAATTTATCATCTGGTTTGATTCCTGCATCATGAAAAGCAATATATAATAAGAAAATATTTTTTTTGAAATTTTGTGGAGAGGGGCAGGCGAAATAACAGTTCAGATAAATTTGAAGGGCAAAAGAAGTGAATGTTTTACCAGCACTGGTGAGTGCATGAAGGAGATTAGCATTCTGTTTGAGTTTGAGACCAGCTTCGAAGTAATCGTGTTGGTCGAGCTCAGACTCGGCACACGTGCCGTGTTTTTCCCACTCGTGTGTCCAAAACTTCACACCATCGTTGCTTGGACACGACAATGTTGGCCATTCTCTTTGTAAATTGCTCATCAAATCAGATATCTTGATTATACAAAAACAATAAATACAAAAAGATCAGAGATGCACCTTCATAGTTTCAGTTTTCATGAATAAAATTGTCTCACGGAATTTATTGATAAATAAGTTTCTTTTGCGACATCTATAACTTGTAAAAGCCCCAAAATATTATTTTCTAACATATTTGGCTAATGTATGTATCTTTATATGAGTTTAAACTTATTTGCTTAAACATAACAAATTAAATGTTCAAAAAACAAACCCGTAATTCATCAAATTGGCTATCAGGATTACAGTTCTGAGGCCATCCACCAGTTTTGTAGTTAGGCCAAAGACCATGAATTCCAAAATCCGCAGCTGGTTTCCCAGTTTTTGGATAGCAACAACTATGTCTTGCATCACAATACGCTCCAGGCCACTGCATTGCAAATACATAAACATAAATTTACAACTACATCATTCTTGTAGAGACATATGCATTATTAGATTCAGATCAACATTACCTGTAAAACAAAATAGAAGAAATCGAAATCTTGGGCAACACTTTGCACGTACAGTTGTTGCAACGCAAGAATAAACATGAAGAATTTCATTTTCTCAAAGAAACTAAATGTGGAGAAGGAATTATAAATCGTTTTTTGGGAAATCAAATTAGTCCAAAAAACCAATGAAGGATGGATGAGAAAAGAAAATGTTAAGTTTTGTTTATATAAAGCCAACTAACGTGACGTGTGATATTTGTTTTGGGTACAAGGACGTGACGGGTGATTGGTATTTGTAAATGCTTAATTGTATTAGGTTAGTCTTTCGTGCAAGCGTTTTATTTCCAGCTCCAAATGCTCTTGGAAATCGTTACGTAAATCGAACTTTTTTATCTTCAACTATAAAGTACAATAAATAATGTTTTAATAATGTATATGTAGAAGTCGTTCACAGAAAACCACTGATACACCTATTTGTTTGCATACCTTTCGCATTTTCGCTATGTCCAACTTCAATTGGTTTTATCATATGTATCATATGTTCTTTGTTTTCTTAATCCGTACTGGATCCATTCGAGGGCAACAACATTCTTCAATTTTTGGATTGGGACGTGTAGGGGAGGTGCACAAGTTCCTGAAAGGAGTTGTGGGTAGTGATGGTGTTGCTTCTCCTTTATTTGCCTTGTTTGTTCTAATGTCAAACGAGAGGTATTAATTATCTTTAAGGAACTGGTCTCTTAGGCTGGTTATCTATGTAACGTGATCCAGAAGTTTTATCTTGTTAATGATTCGTCCGATAAAAGGGGAAATGAAAACAAAATTGAAAAATAAATACAAATAAGCTGGCACCATAAGAACTGGGGCTAAATGGTTAAACTCTCCAGAATATTATTTAGTAAGTTTAGTCGCCGTCATCGAAGTGTCTTCCTCAGAGACCTTTCTACTCACGCTCACGACCTTCTCCTTTTGCTTTTGTATTTTATTTTTCACTCTCGGTTCTCATTTTTAACTCATGGAAGTTATTTCGACAAACACAAAAAAATAAATTGGCGAACCGAAACTTCAAAGGATAAGCAACTTCTTACTCATGTCATGATAGCGTGAGATGTTTTATTTTTTTATCTTCAACTTCAAAATATTTTAAACCGAAAAAAATGTACATATTACATACGTTCATAGAAAACCATTTACAAACCTATTTTGTTTGGGATCGTCGCAACGTCCAATTTCAATTGGTTTAATCATATATTGAAAATGCATGATCGTCTCAACGCCCAACTTCATTGGACGGCAATAATGCTCTTCAAAATTACGACCTAGTAGAGAGGAAGCTTAAGTTCTTAAAAGGGGTTAACAGCTGGTGATGCTGTTGCTTTGCTTTGATCACAGCTCTTGCTTCTCTTTTCATTCGCCGTACTTGTTCTAATGTCAAAGGAGAGGCATCCTTTAAAAGGACTGGTCTCTTAGTCTGATATTCTAGGTGACGTGATCCAGAAGTTTTGTCCTTTTAATGGTGCGTCCACTTCGCTACGTAAGATGGGTACTCACATATCAACACCTTCCTAGGCCTGGCCCATAACGGGGAGGCTAAACTATGGTTTAAGCAAAAAATTAAAATGAAATTTTTGTATAAATAAATATATAACTTATAGATTTTAAAATGACATTTTATCCAGCAACCAAATTGTATTGTTTTCATTTAAAAAGATAATTTATGAAGCCAAAAAGTAATTAAAAATATATTGGTTTGTTAAATTAGTTTATATATATTTACTTTTGTTTTTGATACTCGATTACTCTCATTTTTTTGTCATTTATAATAAAAATAAATAAAAAGTTACAATGATCAAAAATGTTTATCTAAACTAAAAATTATCAAGAAATATTATATGTGATTTATTATAATTGTAATAAAGATTACTAAACAAAAATTTTTGCAATAACCAAAAGAAGTTTCTCTAAACTAAATTTATCAAGAATTTATATGGAGTTCACTATGTTGCAGAACTGGCTTTATCCACTATTTCTAATTCATCAACAATATTCCATGCATATTCAAGTTCATTTCGATTCAATCATAGTCTCTACAGTATTCAAATTGGTAGTTGTAATAATTCTAGACTCAGTGACTTATCTCCATAAAATTTTGAAACCGCACTAAAATTTTCTTCAAATGTTAACTTTACAATTTACGGTAATTGATTTAATAAAAAAATATCCCCCCAATACATTTAAGGGTAGGAAAAAAGATCAAATGTCTACAATAAAATAGATTTCTCCTCCAACCAAAAAGGAAAATTAAGAGCAGAAATCGATTTTTTAAAATATTTCTGTAAAAAAAATAAAAACATACAAAAATGTAGCCCAAATTTTAATTCTATTATTTTTTTGGGTAGAACTTATTTTAATACTATTATAGTATATGGTTCGGGAAACCACAAGTAGAGACGGAGAGTCGACTTCTATTATTTTCCCCTTCCGCTTATATCATCTCCAACAAAACAAAACATCCACCTTCAAATCTCCTTCTCCTATCTCTCTCTACACACACCGACGCGACTCTGCCCCATAAAAAAAAAGAAAAAAAAAAAATACACATAATCCAACAATACTCACTCCTTTTAATTAATTTTCGTTTATTCTGTTATATTTTCCCCCAAATCTCTTCCGCCGAAAGCCAAGAATACAATTCCAAACCCTAATCCGATCATCTCTCCTTCCCCCCACCCGATTCTCTCCGGTCAGTCTCCGATTTCCTCGATCTACCTCCTCCTTCCTCCTTTTAATTGATTCATTCATCAATTTATCTATCCTTCTCCGATTTAATTTCCACGATCCCTTTCTTCTCCGATTTCAGGTTTGAAAATGAGTAATCAGAAGAAGAGGAATTTCCAGATAGAGGCGTTCAAGCATCGAGTCGTCGTGGATCCCAAATACGCCGATAAAACGTGGCAGATTCTCGAACGTGCGATCCATCAGATTTACAATCAAGACGCTAGCGGTCTCAGCTTCGAAGAGCTTTACAGGTCTTTCTTTATATGATATATTAGAGATTAAGTTGAGCTTAGCGAATTCTTGAATGGATTAGATTGCAAATCTTGATTCTAAATTGGATGATTTATGTGTTTGTTTTTGGTTGAAGAAACGCGTACAACATGGTTCTTCATAAGTTTGGGGAGAAGCTTTACACAGGGTTTATAGCAACCATGACTGGTCATCTCAAGGAGAAGTCGAAGCTGATTGAGGCAGCTCAAGGAGGATCTTTTTTAGAAGAGCTTAACAAGAAGTGGAATGAGCATAACAAAGCTTTGGAGATGATACGTGATATTCTCATGTATATGGATAGAACTTACATCGAGAGCGCTAAGAAGCCTCACGTTCATCCCATGGGGCTTAGTTTGTGGAGGGATAACGTTGTACATTCTCCCAAGATACACACGAGGTTGCTGAACACGCTTCTTGATCTTGTTCAGAAGGAACGCACCGGTGAGGTTATTGATAGAGGGTTGATGAGGAATGTGACTAAGATGTTTATGGATTTGGGTGAGTCTGTTTATCAGGAGGATTTCGAGAAGCCTTTTCTGGATGCTTCTTCTGAGTTTTACAAGGTTGAGTCTCAGGAGTTTATTGAGTCTTGTGATTGTGGGGATTACTTGAAGAAAGCTGAGAAACGTCTGACTGAGGAGATAGATAGGGTAGGTCACTACTTGGATGCTAAGAGCGAAGACAAGATTACTAGTGTGGTTGAGAAAGAGATGATTGCTAACCACATGCAGAGGCTGGTTCATATGGAGAATTCGGGTCTTGTTAATATGCTGTTGAATGATAAGTATGAGGATTTGGGTAGGATGTACAACTTGTTCCGCAGGGTTACTAATGGTCTTGCTACTGTCAGAGATGTTATGACCTCGCATCTAAGGGAAATGGGGAAGCAACTGGTTACTGATCCGGAAAAGTCAAAGGATCCGGTGGAGTTCGTTCAGCGGCTATTGGATGAGCGGGATAAATACGACAAAGTCATCAGCACCGCGTTTGGTAATGATAAAACGTTTCAGAACGCTCTGAATTCTTCGTTCGAGTATTTCATTAATTTGAATGCTCGCTCTCCTGAGTTCATCTCCTTGTTCGTTGATGACAAGCTACGGAAAGGACTTAAGGGTATCGCCGATGTGGATGTGGAGGTGATCCTTGATAAAGTTATGATGCTGTTCCGCTACTTACAAGAGAAAGATGTGTTTGAGAAGTACTACAAGCAGCATTTGGCTAAAAGGCTTCTCTCTGGAAAAACCGTGTCGGATGACGCTGAGAGAAGTTTGATAGTGAAGCTGAAGACTGAATGTGGTTATCAGTTCACTTCAAAATTGGAAGGCATGTTTACAGACATGAAGACTTCAGAGGACACAATGAAAGGGTTTTACGGTAGTCACCCCGAGCTTTCAGAAGGACCAACACTTATTGTTCAGGTTCTAACGACAGGTTCTTGGCCAACACAGCCTGCAGTACCTTGTAATCTCCCAGCTGAAGTTTCGGTTCTCTGCGAGAAGTTCCGTTCTTTTTACCTTGGAACCCATACCGGTAGAAGATTGTCGTGGCAGACTAACATGGGCACAGCCGATATCAAAGCCATCTTCGGGAAAGGTCAGAAACATGAACTGAACGTGTCGACTTTCCAGATGTGTGTCCTCATGCTGTTCAACAACTCTGATCGACTCAGCTACAAGGAGATCGAACAGGCAACTGAAATCCCAGCACCAGATCTTAAACGTTGCTTGCAGTCGCTTGCGTGTGTAAAAGGCAAAAACGTCATCAAGAAAGAACCCATGAGCAAAGACATAGGAGAGGAGGATTTGTTTTTTGTCAACGACAAGTTCACGAGCAAGTTTTACAAAGTGAAGATCGGAACTGTAGTAGCTCAAAAGGAGACGGAACCGGAGAAGCAAGAGACGAGACAGAGAGTTGAAGAAGATAGGAAACCTCAGATTGAAGCAGCCATCGTGAGGATCATGAAGTCAAGAAAAATACTAGACCACAACAACATAATAGCAGAAGTGACGAAACAGTTGCAGCCACGGTTCCTGGCTAACCCAACGGAGATAAAGAAGAGAATCGAGTCGCTCATCGAACGTGATTTCTTGGAAAGGGATAATGTGGACCGGAAACTTTACCGCTATTTAGCCTAATAAGTTGAATTCTCCAACAACAACAACAAAAAAAAAGGCTATCTTCTTTGTTTATTTGCTTTTGTTTTCTTTCTTCTGTTTGGTGTAAAAGCTTATGAACTTGTAACGGTAGTCGGTAAAATCGAACGAACACTCTGTTTGCTGCCGTTAGTCGAATATACCATTTGTTTTCTTCTCATTTGTCTTTTCACAATTTTACTCGGATTTATTTTTAATTCAGCTGCCTTCAGACACGTTTTATATGGGCCCGAGCGAAGGCCTTCATTTAAGGCCCAATTACGAGAAGCTGTGCTGAAATTTCAAGCGCGGCTAAAATTTTAACTAGCCAACAAAAATCCCGCCAAACGTTGGCAACTCTTTCTTTTTTTAATTACTAGCGGTTCTCTCATCCCTTCATTGACATCTGTTGAAAATCTCCTTTGACTCGAATCTCTTTAGCTCTTCCCTACTTCAACAAATCGTCGAGAAGAAGAAAATGGATATCTCCGACATAGCGAGAAAGCTCGATCTCTCTAACAACAAGCTTGTTGTTCGAAAAGCTGCAGAGATTCGGAGACTTTGTGATGCTCAGTTCGATTCGTCCGTCATCGGCGTTGTAAGTCATTCCCGATTCAATTCGGTACTTGAACTTAATAACAATCCATTTCTTATCTGTTTAAAATCTGATCTTTTTTTTGTATCGATGGCAGGGTGAGATCTGTAAAGCGGTGATCTGTCTAGAAATCGCAGCGTCTCGGTAATATCGCAATTCGATCCAATTATCTATTGCTGGTGTAAATCGAAGTAGCTTTTAGTTTTACTTACTAGGTTTCGAATCTTGTTTGTTAGGTTGCAAGTTATATTCGACAGACAAGCAGCGATTAAATTGAGTGGTATGTCCGAAAAGGCTTACACCAGATCATTCAATAGCTTGCAAAACGTTATTGGAGTCAAGTGGGTTTCCTTTTTTTAGTAATTTTCCACTTTTTAATGATTGATCTTTATGACGAATCTATTGGTTATAATTGATGTGTTTGCATTTTCAGGATTAAGCTTAATATTAAAGAACTGGCAGTTCAGTTTGGTTGTGTTAGGATAATCAAGTCCGTGCAAACAATGTTATCTTCGTAAGCTTCACTTTCTTCAACATTTTATATGGATTATGTACTCAGAAAGATTTCGTATGCTATGTGTTTGATGAAATGTCTCATGGTCATGATTGCTTTCTTAGCTTTTAGTCTTTTAAATCGATTGTTTAATCGGTTTTGGTTGGTCTATAAGGTATAAGGAGAGGTTTCTTGCATCGCTACCAGCATCGAGACGGGCAAATGCTGATTTTACTAGACCTGTATTTACTGCTGCTGCTTTCTACTTGTGTGCTAAAAAGCAGAAGGTGGTTTAATGCTTCGATTTATTTCCTTTTGGTACCTATTTTGTGTTGCGTAACGTTTCTGGGTATTAAGCTTTTGTTTATCTGTTTATGCAGCTCAAGGTAGATAAGCTTAGGTTGATTGAAGTTTGTGGAACATCAGAATCTGAATTCTCTTGTGTGAGTGACATTCTTTATTTTCATTTATTCAGACACATCGATTTATCCAGTGTGTGACTTGGTTGCACATTTACTGAGTTAGAGCTACTTGAATTATTCAAACAGGTCTCGACCTCAATGACAGACCTTTGTTTTGATTGTGTTGGGGTCTCGAAGGAGAAGAAAGATGCAAAAGACGTTAAAGGAAACCGAGGTATGGTTAATCCTTCTTTGTCTTGTATTCTCAACTAGTGTGTGGACGTATTTGATTCGAGCAAAGTAACTGATTATGTGCAACATTCTCCTCAGAGTTGCTTGATGTGTTACCTGGAAAGAGGAGACTAGAGGATGGTGGATATTCATCTGATGATGAGGTACTTTTATGGCGATTAACTTTTCTCCTGTAATATATTCTTGAATCACTCTCTCTCTCTGGCGTTATCATATGTACCTACTTGTTCCCAAACTTGTGACCATTTGCTGATTTACGTTACATTTGAATTGGAGCTTCTGCAGTCTTCTTGTTACAAAAGACACAAGAAGATGGAGGAGGCTAAGTACGAAGATTGGAAATCGACAGTTGTTAATTCAATCAAGAAGAATCCAGAGAAAGGTGTTTTATACAATGCCATATAACTTGCATGGATTGATTCATTGTATGTTTATCTTTGTTCCTCATTTATATAGGTCTTGTGTTTCTTTGCAGGAGCTAAGAAAGTTATACAGACCAGTCTTAATTTCTCAAAGAAGTCTGAGGCAAAAGAGTTGCAAGTTGATTCATAGCCTTTCACAGTCAAGACTTTGATCCAGTTCAATTTCTTGTTGTTTTCATCACATGATATATGTGTAAATGACAATCCTTGAAAGAAATGTATTTCAATTTCGAAGAAAATAGTAATAAGCATAAAATCAAAAATGCTTTTGGCAATTTTGTTGAGAACTTTAACGGATGATGAAATGAAATTAATGCTGACAGAAATGAATAAAACTGTGTGATAGATAGTGTCGGTTAGGTTTGTTTATTGGTTATCTCTTTTCCGGCAAATCTCCAGCTCAGAAGCTACGTCGTCGTTTTATGCTGATACAAAATAAGTAAAGTACATAAACAAAACGCGGGAAGAACATAATTACGTACGCTCACGAACACGATAACGCGGCAAACTCTGCTCCCTAATTAACGGTCTAGATGTACCCATTTAACGTTCGATCGCTTCATCGTTCCCCACGCAGATACCTGACAGACTCAAATGTGATTTATTTTAGTTAAGCCTATTTAAATTTTTCTTCTTTTTCGTTTTTAGTCAGTAAAAAAAACAGTTTAAGGCTTTAAGCCAAGTTTCTTCTCTCTCTCTCTCTCTCTTTCTTCCTTCAATAATTATCAACTTGCTTTGATTGATTTGGGAAAAGCAGAATTTGAGAATCCTTTAAAAAAACCTCATTTTCTTATTTTGGATTTCTATTAAATCATTTCCCTTTTATCCTTTATTATTGTCTTCAATTATCAAAACTTCCAACTATATTGGCAAAGTTTGTTTCCGCGTCCAATTCCCTCATCTCCCTATTTCACTGAGGTTCCAAAAAGTTTGTGTCTTTTGATGCTGGTAAGGATCTGAAGGTGAAACAGGAAGATGGGTTTTGTTCTGTCGGACGAACTGCTTGGCGCTTTCGCACCGATTCTTGTGTATTGGGTTTATTCTGGGATTTATGTGGCTCTCTCGTCGTCGTTGGAGAGTTACAGGTTACATTCCAAGGTGGATGAAGAGGAGAAGAATCTTGTCTCCAAGTCCAACGTCGTTAAAGGAGTTCTTTTCCAGCAGCTTATTCAAGCCTTCGTTGCTATCCTTCTCTTCACGGTAAAGTAACCGTAACCTCATTTTTGCTCATGATCCAACTGGGAAGTTCATTTGTGTTCTGTTGCCATAGCTTTAGGGGTATGGATGATGAGGTTCTGTTCATGGAAAGGTTCTGACTTTTGGGTTATGTTGGCTCTTATGTTCGTTTAATGAGCTCAATATTCTATCTGCGAAACTTTCACGAGCTGTGAAATAGACTGAATAGTTTGGGGTTTGATTTACGTGTAAAGGAATGATCTTATTCTCACAAACAGGAATCGATAAAGCAGTCACCTTTTCTGGCATTGGTTGTTATATGATTTGATTACCCAGTGGCTTGTACTAAACCTGCCTAATTCGTTAGGTAGCATAAGTGGCTCTTCTATTCTTTTAGTCATGTTATCTTTGAATGTTTTTTTGTTTACAATGCTTGTGAGCTCTGAGATTGTCTGTCTCTAATGGATAAGATGTTTTCTACGTGATGTTTTTTCATGGATCAAAACCTCTTAAGCTTTGTATACTAGAAGTCTAGAACATTTCAGCTGATGCAAGCAAGCAATCTGATGAATCCTCAGCTATTATTTCAACATGCCTTATGTTTTGCTTAGCAATATGATTAATCCGGCAGCAATTTTCATCATATGCTTATCTCTTGCACATTTTCTGAATGTTCGAAGCTACGACTCTTTTGGTTTCTTGCATTATTTGGACATTCCATATGTTTTGTCTGCAGGTGACAGGAAGTGATGCGGAATCCAGCAAGACACAACAAAATTCCCTTTTGGCTCTAGCTACCCAGTGTGTAACTGCCATGATAGTCCTCGATACATGGCAATATTTCATGCATCGGTATATGCATCACAACAAGTTCTTATACAAACATATCCACTCTCAGCACCACAGGCTTGTTGTCCCTTATGCTTATGGTGCTCTATACAACCATCCAGTAGAAGGACTTATCATCGATACAATTGGTGGTGCCTTATCTTTCCTCATCTCGGGTATGTCTCCGAGGACTTCAATCTTCTTCTTCTCCTTTGCAACCATCAAGACCGTGGATGACCATTGCGGACTCTGCCTCCCTGGAAATCTCTTCCATATCTTGTTCAAGAACAACACCGCGTATCATGATGTGCATCATCAGCTGTATGGAAACAAGTTCAACTTCTCGCAGCCTTTCTTTGTCATGTGGGATCGGATTCTCGGAACTTACATGCCTTACTCGCTTGAGAAACGGAAAGATGGTGGATTTGAAGCTCGTCCAACTAAACAAGTTAGAGACTGATTTGAGTTGAGATCCTCTAAGGTTTTGGAACACGTAGAGATAGATTCACTATGTATGTAAACCAGAAGAAGAGCTGATTTTGCTTCTCTGGAGCTCGATTAGCCTTGTGTTAGATATGTGTATATAGGGAATGCATTATACATTTCAAGGTACTTGAAGCATATTTGGTGATTATCTAAATTTGTGTTAAGAAAAAAAATCATACTTGGCTTTTGGATTTGGGAAACTATAAAGTTGAGAATTCAATGATACACCTCAAAGTTCCAGTTTTTGGATTGGGAAAAACAAATATATAAACTATAATATTAATAAATAGAGATACTTAGAAAACTGTTTAAAGACGAGAGTGTAGCTCTCTCACATTCCCTAAGGACGAAGAAAGCTTCTATCATTTGATCAAAATGTCAGGCCACACCGAAAATGAAGGAACCTCAGTGAGCTGAGGTGGAGTTGGTGACCCAATACTGCTTCACGGCAATCAGAACCTTCTCAGGAACTAAAGGACCATCCTCGTGATCAACCAGCTTTGAGTCCCATCTCATCCCGGAGATGATTCTCTTCACCTTGATCAATGTGTCAACATCGTCCCGGATTATAACTGCTCCTTCTGGACGGAGAATTCGATCCATCTCCAGAAGAATGTCATCCGCATTGCACCTAAAAGATGCAAGTTTCATTCATTAGCAGTCTAAAAAACCCACCCAATCGACTAGTGTTTGATATAAAGAGAAACACTTACTTGTTTTTGTACAGACTGAAGAGATGGTTCGCATGGATTAGGTCATAAGTTCTTGGGTATGTAGAGAAAGCCTCACACCTGAAACCATATATACACCAGAACAAAGTCTCTCAACCAGGAACAATGAGATTTGAGAAGTTGTAAGATGAAGAGGGTATTTCTTTTACTTACCAGTCGTGGTAGATTCCAATGAGTCCTCGTTCATATACAACTCCAAGTCTGTTCTTTTCGGCGATCGTGGGGACAACATTCATAACCCAAAGCTTTGGTGATTCGAGAGCAGCAGCAAATCCACCAAACCCTGCGTTCATGTCCATGATGTTACGGTACCTTCCTGTGTCAAGTAGACTGTTGATTCTCTTGTATGCTTTCACATGCTTTTTCCACTGTCGGTTATCATCTTCATAGGCATCAACTGTGACACCGGAGATAGAACCGCTAGAGATCCTAGGAGGCACTGCGTTGAGTCTATCTGGGAAAACCTGAAGTTCTCCTCCAGCTACTTCATCTGAGCTACTTGTCTCGGGATACGGTGTGATACATGCCTCCATTTTCTTGTACCTAGAGAAGGTAGATGGGTTAGAGCCAAAACTAAGACTTAGTGTCGATTAATATTTTTTTAAAAAGAGGGTTATATAACAAATGCTACATACCAGACATCATCAGTATCATCAGTTTTGCAGAAGTTGGCTCTAGGATCATCTTGTCTAGAACGGCATGCCTCGTCGTTGACTCTTTTCTGCCAGATGGCGATCTCGCCGTGTTCATACTTCTTCTCCCAACAAAGAAGTTTAGCAGTTTCCTCAATCTTTCTTTGTTCCTCTTGAAGCTCCTCCTTAGGACGTTGCCATGCCTTGTAGTTGATTTTCCAGTTGATCGGAGGACCAGATAGAATCCAGTAGCCACCGGGTCTAAGCACACGGTCAACTTCCATCAAGTACATCCCATCTGTTAAAACACCAAACAGCATTAAGACTTCAGTGAAGTAACTGATCATTCGTTAACGATAATTTGTTAAAGAACTAGGAACTTGTTCTTACCATTTCCTCCCCATGGAATCAAACAACGAGAGCAGTGAGCCATGTCAAAAGCCCGTGTTGGGTATGGCAACTTTATGGTGCCAAGAACACCAATAACAGCGGGAACACCTCTCTCTAAAGCAAATTGAACCTGAGCCTCGTGGGAATCTCTTGGTGCAAAAGACATTGCTCGCACGTTTCTGCTCCATAAGTATGCTCCCCAACTTGCAACCTACCAAGACATTTCAATTTAGTTCCACAACGAAGAACATCAAACTCAGACAATATAAACAGGACAATCAAACATAGGACATTACCCCACAACCAGTGTCCAAAGCAGTCCTAACAGTTCCATTCTCCATAGGTATCACCGAAGCAAGCTGATCAATATACTTATCAGCACCTTGAGGGAACTGAGTTCCACCGCCAGGGAATCTAAAAACTTCACCCTCATACTGAATCCAATTCTGAATAGCCTTCTCAACAGTCAAGGCTTTGTACGGAGCATTAGCATAAGGCACATAATCTCTACTCTTAGGCCAAGAGAAAGGTGTAACATATCCTTTAGGCGCGGGTACAAGACAACGCAGTTTCTCATTCTCAGGAACGCAATGCCTTTCACGGTAAATCATACTATCTCTCGGGAAAGTCATCGCACGCCTCTGATCTTGACAAGGAGTGTAATCCGTGTAACGAGCATCACAAGGCTCAAAAGCCTTGACCTTTGCTGCTTCAGATGCACCAACGATACTCGACTCCCCTGCGTGATGGGTCTCGAAATTCAAGCTTGGGACAATGTTGCAATCAGCTCCACTGTTGGTCATCTCAAGAGCAATACTGTCACCTTTACCAAAACCACTCCTTTGCCACGCTCCAAGAATGTAGAAGAAGCAACATAAACTAAACACAATGAAGATCTGAACAGAGCTTCTGGTTTTACCATCAGCAGAACTCGACTTCAACGCCATGATTGATCTAAATAAACAAAACCCAGATCAGCTCAGGAAATAAAGTCTGAAACTTTAGATTTCAACAGATCGAAACCAAAAAGACAATAGTTTAAACAAGATCAGATATATATATAGACTTAAGTGTTGTCTTCAGGAAGAAGCAAAAAAGAAGAAAAAATAAATCTTTTTTCTGACGTAATTAAAAACAAAGATCCGTAAGATTAACGAAAAACATTTAAAGAGAGAGATGAGAGAGAGATCGAGCAAAGCCTATTACAAAACACTTAAACTCTTTTCAACTTAAAAGGATATTTATTATTAGTATTAAGGGGAATGTTAACAGATTGAGCAACATAACAAAAAGTTCACACCCGATCTGGTAAAAAAGACCAAACCCGTAAGTAGATTTGTCGGAATGAATAAACAAAGAACATACATATATATATGTAACGAATCTGGGAGATCCGCTGGGTACAATTGGCTAAATCAGAAGCCTATTAATCTCAAAAAGACTCTTGGAGATTGGTGTCGGTGGGAATGGTGATTGATGGCGAAGAAGAAAGAAAAGAACCCTAGTTTATGTGAATCGTCTTGTCATCATCATCTCGACATGGGATTGGATGTGGAAAAAAGTGGAGAAGAGATGGGATAATAATATAAATAAATAAAGCTGCGATTTTTGTGTGTTTGAGAGAGAAATCTATTTGCCCTTTTTTTAAAACAGAAACATTGAGAGAAACTGTGTAGATCAAATCGACGTCTCTTGTTTTTATATTATTTTTTTCCCTCATAAATATCAATTTTAACCTAAAATCGGTGGAAGAATTATAAAAGCATAAAATACAATAAAGAGAGAAAAGAAAAGCTGATTTATTTCTTTAATGTTATTATAATTATTATTTTTTTTACTTTTGTTCACACTGGTTTTAACTTTTAAGTTTGCTTTTTTGTTCCATCTGGAATGAATCTTAAATATATTTTTCAAGTTAATGCATAATTGAGGAAGAAAAAAATACTAGAGGATTCATGATTGAGAGGGGTATTTTTTCCTCTTTGTCGGCCAAATTGAGAGAGATTACTTGTTACGCTTACAGTGGTGACTTTAGTCGCTTTACGATATATAAAAAAGTCATACAAGTTGGATGAAAATGATGAAGGTAAATTTATTAGTGTTGAGTAGCCGATTAGGGAAGAACATACCTCTGAAACATGGGACCCCACCATCTCTGTAAAAATATTAAAAGCATGTTATGCTGCAAAACCGCGTTGTAATTCTTTACCGCCCATGATGATTAGTGTTTGGATCCAACGGCTGTAGATGTATCTTACGACTGTTCTTTACATGTAATTTAATAATGATTTTAATTTTAATAGTGGTAGTATAATGGCGCATCTACTTTGGCCTGATGTTAATAATGGAAAACCTTTTTTAATAATTAATCATATGTCTAAGGAGATATTGGAACATCTTAAGTCCAATGCGTGATGAAAACTTTTCTTCGAGGAATTTAAACAGCCAGTCACCATCTGTGAGTCTGGCTTGTTGATGGTACACCTAACAGCAAACACCCTCAACAACACGACTCGGTCCCCTTACAAACACTAGCAGTTAACTACATTGGATCTTTTCTCCGTATAAATATAACATTTCAGACGTCTTTGGCAACTAGCATGGATCCACCATGTTGAAATCGGCAAAATTAAGATTGGCAGAATTCTTACTCCAAATACAAAAATGCCAATGATAGCTTTGACGACAAAAACAATTCCGACACAGCTCCAGACAAAAATTTTAGTGGTTATCAGTGGACTGTCTAGCACCAAATGGCCCCAAAAATTCCTTTAACGGAGAGAGATACTCCGAGTTCCGGAACGAGGCCATATTTTAACATATCACATTTTCAGTTCTAGTGCATCTGCAAATGTATATACATATTTTATAGTCTTCACGTTTCACTCCTGATAAGCAAAACAGGGTAAAACATGGGAGTAAATTTTCAAAAATCAATAATTCGATAATCGTAGCCATAATAATACATGGACCTCGATCAAATTCACAAACGGTCAATATAGATAGAACAGAGAATCAGTCGATAAGACGAATTCCATGATCATTTAAGCGTGGAAGAATTGACACATATATCTTGCATACATACAACTTGTGATGAGATACATACATCTCTCGAGGAAAGTATACTGACGACACTATGTATTATGCTGATATAGTTAACACGTGTACATACTTAGATAGTGTCATATAAGAGATAGTTGCATCGCACCTAATATATGTGTGGTTCACATGGGTCAACATGCGGATGAGATCATATACCCAGTATTTGAATCTAATAAAAATCATCCTTAACATCACTTACAAGCTAGTAAAAGAATATGATCCAAAAGCTTTCTCTAACATTTTAGATCTAAAAATGGCCTTATAACATTTCATGTGTCTGACTTCTTTTTTTTACTTCTTTCAAACTTTTTTATGATTTGGTGTTCTGAGCGATTGGGCAATTCGTACTGATTTGAGAGGGGGGCATGATACCAAAATTCTACGAATAATTAGAATTCAAACGTTAATGCAAGCTTTTCTTAGAATCCATAACACAAAACGCGATACATGAACATGTGTAACGATACGTGCATCTAAAAGTATTAAATAGGAAATTAATGTGTTTTGGTTGCTTCTATTCAATAATCAATTATGCTTGACTTCTAGTGAAAAATAGGAGTATTAGTCTTCAAGACTTGGGTATTACTCTTCAAGACTTGGGTCAGACCCACTATATCTTCTTTCGAGAATACACCACCGACTTAAAGTTATTGTAGATTGGTAGTTGGATGTCTCAAAATTTCATGAGCCAAAACCTCTGAAATTAAAAATATTGATTAGGATATCAAAAATAGTCGGTGTAGGTCCATGTATACCTCTTGTAATTAAGAAACATACTTACCATCAATAGTTCATCGTTTTAATTATGGACTATCCTTGTTAGTATTATATATGAGCGATATTATGTGCGATTCAGACCCAATCAGAGGGGGAGACGATCGAATTCCATAAATACAAGTATACAATCTACATGACATTTGAGTTTTTAGTTTATTGAATTTATTGTAATGTTGTGGGATAGATGTCGGTGAGTTATATCACTTATCACAATTGTACCGAGGTTTGAGAATGAAATAAGTAAATAAAATATAGATTCCAAATCTGATCTGGGATGTATATTAAGTTATTAACGAAAAGAGTACATGTGTTCTTAGTCGCCGGACATGGCACATTGCTATTTTGTTTGATTACAGATAACATACTTATCGCACGAGAAATTTTTCATACTCTTCGCACCAACCCGAACTTTAAGTCCAAATACATAGCCATAGAAATAGATATGAGCAAAGCTTATGATAGATTAAAATAGAGTTTTCTAGAAACTCTAATGAAGAGAATGGACTTTGATGAAAAATAGATATACTGGATAATGAGATGTATATCATCGGTATCATATTAAGTTCTGTCAATTGAGAAGTAGAAGGACACATATCCCCTGAAAGAAGATTAAGACAAGGAAATCCTCTATCTATTTTTCTTTTGTCATATGTACGGAAGCTCTTATCTCGCAAATCAAAGGAGCAGAACAGGAGAAGAGAATCTCTGGTATTAAGATAGCTAGGACTAGTCCACGGTCTCTCATCTTCTCTTTGCGGATGATAGTCTATTTTTCTGTAGAGTAGATCCTCAACAATGCTCAGAATTGATCAAGATCATAGATATTTACGGAAAATCGTCAGGACAGCAACTGAATACATCAAAATCATCAGTCTCATTCGGCCCAAGGTAGAACCCGTGGTAAAGGACAATGTCAAACGAGCACTCGGGATATCTCGAGAAGGAGGAATGGGGATGTACTTGGGACTCCCAGAGAAGATATGTGGCTCCAAGAAACAGGTTTTTGCCTTTGTTCAAGAAAGACTAAACAGAAAGACAAACATGTGGTCTGCAAAATTATTATCTAAAGGTGGGAAAGAAATCCAGATTAAGTCTGTGGCACAAGCTATCCCTACATATGTCATGTCATGTTTTCTCTTACCAAAAGATGTTACGGATAAGATCACTAGTGCGATAGCTAGATTCTGGTGGAGTACCCGAAACAATAACCGGGGAATCCACTAGATAGCATGGAAAGAGCTTTGTGCTACACAAGAAGAAGGAGGATTGGGATTCCGGGATCTCAGATTCTTCAATTTAGCACTACTAGGGAAGCAACTATGGAGACTAATGAAATATCCAGAATCCTTATTGGCGTGGGTCTTGAGAGGCAGATATTACCGAAAATCCAATCCTATGGATACAGGGAAAGGCTCATCTCCGTCATACGGATGGAGAAGCATTATGGCTATGAGATCCTTGATTCTTCAAGGAATCAGAAGAACTATAGGTACTGGAACCGAGACAAAATTCTGGAGTGATAACTGGGTACTAGTATTCCCGGCTAGGCTGGCGAAAGATAATGGGTGCTTTTGGGACCCAGAACTTTGAGTCCATCACCTCATCGATTACGAGACGAAAGAATGGAATATGGAGCTCCTCCAAGCCTTTATCACTCTCGAAGATATTCCCCGGATTACAAGTCTTCGGCCGAGTAAGAGAAACCGAGCAAATAGTGTATGCTGGGATTTTACTAAATCAGGACAATATTCAGTCAGATCAGGATATAGAACACTTTACGATAGCGGTAATGGACAAGAACGACTGACCCTATCTGAACCAAGCACTAGGCTCTTAGGAAACAAGTTTGAAAACTGAAAACAA
>KE153688.1:123068-141634 GCA_000411075.1 Sisymbrium irio | reverse complement strand
GTAGCAACGACAAGCAGGTTGACAGATCGACATTGTGGTACGGATAGAGGATGTCCATGTTGTGGTGCAGAGGAGGAATCCATTAATCATCTCCTCTTTGAACGCCCACTAGCAATACAATGTTGGGCCCTATCCTCTATTCCATCCCCTCCGGGAGTGTTCTCGTGTACATCACTCTTCCCCAATTTTGATTACCTTTTTAGGAGCGCAAAAGATGGAGGAGAGAAGGAAGTAACAATATTTCCTTGGCTAATGTGGTATATTTGGAAAGCAAGAAATGACAAGGTCTTCAATGGTAAAAAAATATCTCCAATGGATACGCTTAATCTTGCGATGACGGAAACAGAGAGTTGGAGCCTCGCCCAAGCTATTAGCTATGGATGAAACAAACGATTCACCAGAGCCTGGAACAGCACCCGGATCTGGACAAAAAATGAGCAACAAAGAAAACGATCTTAATATGGTCATATGCCAAATAGACGGTTCGTGGTGCCATGACGCAAGATTTGTAGGATTTGGCTTTGTAAGGCTACAAGGACAGCTGGTGACCCAGATAGGTATGTGTGCGAAAATGAACAATCGATCACCTCTTCATGCTGAATTTAAGAGTCTTATTTGGGCGATGAAGATGATACGGGAACAACAGACGGATCCTATCCACTTTGAGACAGATTATGCACAATTGATTAAGATCATAAATTACGAAGAGGAATGGCCATCGATGGAAACTGAGTTAGAAGAGTTTTATAATATTCGTACAAGGTTTGAAATTTTTTTAATCTCATATATTTCGCATATTGATAACATCCGGGCCGATGTTTTTGTAAAGGGAGCCAGATGCCGCGAATCTCTATTCTCTTACGTTAACGAATTGGTTCCGCATTGGCTAGAAGTTGATTCTAGACTTTTTGTTCTAACATTAGAATAAGTTTTCGGACTGTAACTTGATGTCAAAAAAAAAAAAAAGAATACTTTCGTGCAAACGAATGGTTAATCATGAACAATTTTTTTCAATGTGCTCGACGTTGTTAAGAATCTTT
The DNA here is from genome assembly GCA_000411075.1 of Sisymbrium irio. NCBI lineage: Eukaryota > Viridiplantae > Streptophyta > Magnoliopsida > Brassicales > Brassicaceae > Sisymbrium > Sisymbrium irio. The sequence continues at coordinate 140,594 of KE153688.1, read as the reverse complement.
TTTTCCTCGTAGTAGTAGTAAAAGCTAAAAATTAAAAATTGTAAACTTTTTAGATAGCAGATTCGCTAATTACCAAATTGAAAATAATGACGTTGACAGAGGGCTATATAGTTTATTGATTGGGCCCATGTTGCTGATTAACCTAGGTTAGGCCAATATAGGTCTTTTGATCTCACACATTTTCTTTATTTTTTTCTGTGAATTCACAACTCGGCCCAAAAGTCTAAAAACGAAGGTGGAGATGCACCAAACACTATTTATTGGTTTTCTTAATCAATAAATGTATACAATGGATAGAAAAATATATAGTACCCTTTTCCTTTAACTAATTAGTACCTTAAACTTAAACTTTGATCCAAACTGAAATTATAAGTCATTAAAAACTGTTAAAGTGATAGTCTAATAACACGGACTAGATATGATGACACTAATGGATTAAACACCTAGAAATTAAAGTTACTTTGGGCAGTCAAAGGAAAATGTAAAAACCGCTTCCCTCATCATTTTTCATTATCATTAAAATTGTTCCATTATTTCCAACTTTCAAAACTTCTAAAATCCAAATACATCACCCATATTTTATAAACATCAAATACACATAATATTTTTTGAAAATATACTATATAGATACATGTTCATCTAAATCAAAACAAACAGTTTTGTATGTCTTAATATCATATACTAACAATATGGAAAAAAATCCACATTAGATAACGAAATGAAAGTCTCTTTATCAATAAGTAGTTTTGTTTTCATCATCATTACTTTGATTACACAGAGTTACATCACAATTAAATACATGCATTACACATACATCTATCTATATTATTAAAACATGATTATTTTTCAAAAAAATTTACATTCATTTGCAATTTACAAAAAAAAAAAATCATTGTTTTTTATATATTTTTCAAGATATTCATTAAGGTATTAATATTCACAAAAAATCAAAATTAAGAAACTAACCATTTGATATAGGAATAAATATAAAGAAAAAAATGATTAGTTTTTTTTGAGTTTTTTTGTTCCATAATGAAATTTTACATTTTTGACAAGGAAATGATATTTTAAAAAATGGAATTTACAGATTTGAAGAGAAATATGATTAAATTTTCATTTATACCACAACACCATACTATTTTTTAATTCATCTTATGATCATTAAGACTTAGATTATTCATTTCTAGCCATCACTAGCCATTTTATATTTTTGGGTAATTGTTGTGCAGTTTGTTGTATAAAAAATACATGAAAACTGACTTTATTCAACAAATCATAGTTGGTAAGTTTAATTTTCTCAACAAGTTAGAACACCAACAACAAAATTGATAATTATCTAAATAAGTATTCACTAGATGAAGCATTAGATTTAGTTTGCCCAAATTTTTTTTGAAAAACTAGCTGTCGAAAAACTATGAGAAAGAATATTGTATAAAATTGATATTTTAATTTTACCAATAAATAACAAAATGAATTGGATTAGTTTAATATGTTTTTTTTCCTATTTGGCAGCGAAAACTTTGTTTGTCAGTAACATTTATAAAAATTATGAAAAAGTCGAGATGACTAATTTGTCACAGTTTAAAACAATTTATGTCAAACAAACTCAAACCTGCTGCTGAAAATGTTGATGATGTAGTTTCTGAAATCATTCAAATCAACTCGTGTGACAATAACATTAAAAGGACCTTCAAAACAATAGTAGAAGTAGTTGCCTTTTATTTGCTCTGCTTGCCAAAAAAATATTCTTTTTCTCAACCCATGGTTTGATGAAAAGGAAAATATCAATAACATTGGTTGTAAATTTTGGTGAAGGTTGGCCTTATAGAGTAGCTGCCAAAGAAACATTATTTGAAGTTTGTGAATATAATATTTTTGTAGTCATTAATTCCTTGTCTTGAACACAATGTTTCACCATCAGCAAATTGATAGGTAGATTTTCGTTTTTTTTTTTCTATATAATCCAATTTCCCTTTTATTTTTAGTATAAGAGAAAAGGTTTCATTCAGAAAATCTGTTAGCTTGCGTCATATACTCTAAACTCTTAATTAGTTGTCCATGTTGAAACTTGAAAGACTTTTTTAACCTACTATGTACGGGTTTTCGGGTAAGTAAGGATCAAAATAATATTTGTCTTCTTATTCTATAATATAAAAATCTAATTAGTAATCTTTGAAAATACTAAAACTGGAGAAGTATAGACTAAAATATTAGTAAGTAACAAGGAAATTAACTAGTTTAGTCAAAGGATAAAATTTCGAAGACGAGAGACATGATTAATTTAAGTGTGGTGAAGAATAGAGTTAATTATGTTCACGAAGACAGAAGTATGGATGTTTGGGCTTGAAGACTTTGAAGTTTTGACTAATAATTTTTTATATATTTCTAATGTACTGTGAATAAAAAACTCAACTAGTGTATATATATTTTTCAATATACAAAGAAAAATTAAAAGAAATATCTCAAATACCAAGTGCACACGTTTGGGAAGTCAAAACTCAAAGAGAGACAAAATGGGTATAAACCGAGGAAACTTGGCTTTTTGGAATTTCATTGGGTTTGACGTATAGCCTACCTATGAATTTAGACTTTTGCCTATAGTGCGATCTGGTTTTGGAGTCGGTACCAAAATTAAACTCAGGTGAAGCAGGACCATCAAGCTACATTCTATTTTTCCAGTTTTTCACATGTCGATTGCCTTCGTGTTGGCGTATTTGTTTAGGCCAAAACAAATTGTAGGCAAACTCCTAATATATAATATTTTTGTATGCCTAACATATGTTTGTCGAACTCGTATTAATTTTGACCTATACAAAAAATAACCTATAAAAAATGACAATATACAGGGTTACAAAGGTTTATATATGGTTGATATCAATGAAAAAAACAAATAATTAATATGATACGATGGTTTTGATTTATTACTCAACATTCCTTTTACTGTTTTACTGTTTATTTCAAAAGATAGACTATGCTATAAAATCTGTTAAATAAATTTTGAAAGATATATTATCTCACATATTTGTTTTTGTTACTATAACGATGTTTTATGTTTGAAACTTTGAATGTAAACATCCGAGTATGAGAAACTTTACAAACTGCCTCTGACGTTCCAAAATAACTGTGAAACAGTGTATATATATAATGTTTAAATAATTTGGATGTAGGTTATGAAAAATATTGATTAGTAATAAATGTATCATTTCAAAAAATTTGCATAGCACGAACGGAGGCAGGTAGCAGAGCAACACTTCATGGGTTAACCTATAAAATTCGACAAACAAAACGAAAGACTCAAACGGATTAGTTTAATGCAAAAGAAACAGTGATAACGGATAACATATGCATTAGGGCTCCTCATTCGAATCCGAATCAGGTTCGGATCGGGTTTTCGGATTTCGGATCTTTCGGCTATGGTAAAATTAGTACCGAATGGATAATATATAAACATTGATTTGGATTCAATTTGATACCTTTTGGGTTCAAATAATATCAGGTATACTCAAAATTAGATCGGTTTTGATTCGATACCGGATCGGTTTTCATATTTTTGTATCGAAATATAACCAAACTAAAAAAATGGTATCGAATTTAACTAACTTACCCAAAACCTAGTCCAAAAACTAAACTAAGATAACTATAAACTATTCCTAAAATTACACTAATCCGAAAACAAAAAAACACTGCTAAAATATAAAGAGAGAAAAGAACTAAACCAATTAAAAAAACTCTTGCACTAAACAATTTTTAACCAAGAATTACACTAATTCCAGAATTTAAATACCTAAATCCAGCATTCTATTACACAACCACAATAAGTATAAAGTAAAACATAAAGAAAAGACAACAAACAACAAATGTAACATTTCATTTGATTAATACTCCAACATCAATTTGATATCGAAAGGTAAAGAACTTGGAAAAAGAGTATATTTGATGTGGGGTCTAGTCGGATAGCTTTTGAATCTCAGAAATTACTCAAATGAGTTTTAAATGTATATATCCAAACGTGTGAACCCAAAATTTTTGAATCGATATTGGATCGAATTTTGGATTCAGATAATACGTCCAGACTTAATATACATAGAAATAAGAAAATCCAAATTTTTTAACGTCAGTAACTATGTTGCATCTATGGTAGCAAAAACGAAGAGCAAATTTCATATCTCCCTTAATCAAACTCATTAACTATCATTCATGGAATTCTTCGAAAGTATGTTCTTTTTTCAATGCAATTAGACTTCTCTTTATTTCTTTCGAACTATACTAGTTTTTCTTGACAAAAACTTCACTTAAACAATCCATTTTTGTTAGAATTTATTGACCATCATTCGATCGATAGTGATATTTATAAATCTATGCTGTTCTACTGAGGTAATCAACATCAAATTCATATAAATTCTATTTGTCTTGTCTGTCACTTAGCAGGTAGTATTTTATATTAGGAGACTTCCGGAAACCGATAAATTACTATTTGACGGTGTAGTAGATAATCAATTGATCAATTAATTGACGGTACTTGGACATACACAAGAATGATTAAAGAAATTGGATTTGAATTTTTACTAAAAGCAAGAAAACGTTGAGAAATTCTATACTTTGGTATTCGGTATTTAAAAAACCAACAAGAAATTCGAGTAAATTTGACTTTTGTCTTATAAATGCTACACGCATCTTGCTAGTGTTACTGATTTAGTTAACCGCGTACCCGATAATATTATAACCTATTTTCACCTACTATTGTCCTTCAGAATTACTCCAGAAGTCATTTTTATCTATTTTAATATTCACTTCGAACTTAGGAGATTTTTTAATAGTTTCTTGAATAAATTTTTATATGGAGGCAACATACATAATCATATGATTAATATACATATATTTATATGTTTTATAATCACACATATTTCAAGCCCTAATAAATTCAGTTCTTGTAGCAATCTCAGTTTACTAAAACGGTAGCTATAGCAAACTGTATTAAAAAGGTGATTGTTATAGTTTTAGGTAGTTAATTACTTAATTTAAGTCACGTGAGTGTATGTAGAGGATTAGTTACATTTCACTACCGATAGTAGTAGATGTATTGGCCCTTGGGATTAGTGTAAACTGGTTTTATGAAATCTGGTTCAGTAAAACAATTGATCGGATTTCTTTGAATTAGTTGTCAAGTTTTGTGAATTGTTTATTTTTACCAAAAATTTTTGTGAATTTTTTTGAAGATAAAATAAGAAATACATAGATTGGTTTTAAAATATGTTAGATATATCTTTTTGATAACTGGTGAAATTTTATTTTAAAACTTTTCTGTTAAATTCAGTAGGGACAGAAAATGACAATGCTTTCAACTCTATTGGAAATACTTCATGTTCTCAAAATAAAATTTGAACCAATTTCAAATATCGATCTAGTTAGAGGTCGAGCAAAAGCCATATCGAATATTTTAAATTAGGTCGTTTCGATGAGTAGTGGACCGAGACTCATAAGTTTCTACGGCCGAGTCTAAGTTTCGTCCTAATCTCTTTCGAAATGGAATCAGAACTAGGAGTCCTAGGAAACACATTAGAAAATTTTAACATTCGTATAAAAAAAACACAACATTAGGAAAGTCCAAAAAAGCCTATCAACGATCGACTTGCTAAAACCAAAATAGTTGCCATTTTGCATTTGACTTGATTAACTGGACCAAAGAGATGAGACCTTGTTAATTAAGGAATATGAGTTTATGATCAATAATACGATACTGCATAGCACATGACTGTGCAAGGAGATGCCTATATTTTTATCTATGTGATTCATACATTAACTAAAGCGTGACAAAAATAAACAAATGGGATAGATAAGTGATCAATGCTTTGTGTGATAGTACTTTTTAAGGCATAATGTGTTTTTTTCCGTGGGAGATTGTGTATCTTTGTTTAGAGGGGTATACATGTTGTTTATGGTATAATATGCAGCAGAGAGGAGGACAAAAAATGAGAAGCAAGACTACATATAAAGCGCTGATTATGAAAGATCTAGTAGTTAGTGTCTTTTTGGGTGTAAATGGAGATTGTGATCGTGGTTTGTACTCAGTCGTAGAAGTCACTGGAGTTAGACGAAAGTATACATATGTCGGAGCTATATATCTATATTAAAAGTTTAGATTCAATTGAAACTTCACCTCGACTAAATTTACAGATTTATGGACAAGCCAATGTGTTTGTTTTTTTTCCCTCTCTCAGCAATTTACAATGTGAAAGCATTTTTTAACTGACTTTTTCTTCTGAATAATTCCAATGTGAGAGCATTCTTAGTTTGTCGATCCTTGATATAAATATACGAGTATATAGTTTTAGTGGCAAAGCGGATTGTACTTTGGGCCCAGCTAATTAGTTTCAACATGGAGGTAATATACATAAATGTCGAACTCCTTCAACTAATTCCTTGGCCTATGAGTCAAACTTAAGAGTTGTCTGTTGGAGAATCCAAAACGCTGAAGTTACCAAAAAGGTCAAAGCGAAAACGATCTTCCATACATTTAGTCAATTCAAATGAAGGGAGGAAATAATAAATTACACTTACGTCATCGCCCCATTGGCCATTAAAGCCCATTAGCCATCTGTTTGTTTTTGTAATTTTCTGACATTGGTCAGTGGGAATAGAAACTGTGAAGAGGAATGGAATAGAAACTCGGATTCTGAGAATCGTTTTAAATTTTTTAGTATAATCTTAATTAGAAACCTGAAGGCAATTGATTAGTAATATTTTAGTAAGTACGGTTGAATTTAATTTCGAATCTTTTTGTAGTGGCAGCTGGCCTCGATAGACCCTTGTTTCCTTTATTAATTAAGAGACTTCAAACCGAAGCGACAATTTTAAAGCGGTTATTAATTGGTCTTTAAGTTTTTCTTGTCTTCATTCATATATAGTTCATACTACATTCAAACACACATAATTATATACACAATTGAGGCAACAAAAATACGAAAATTTCATGCACGTCCATGTGTGTCTATGTTGCATGTACACGTGTGAATATATGCGTACATGCTATGCTGAATCTGATCATTCTTGAAGTAATGAAATGTAGAAATACGGATAATATACGTAATAATGTGTAGATTTACGGATAATATAGTATGGTAGTTATAACCTTTCCCACAACTCCATTTTTTTATAAGAAAGAATTGTCTTGAAGTAAAACCAAAGAAGTCTTCAAACAAACTTTCTTGGGACACTAGTTCAAAAAGAAAAAAACAATGGAATTAAAAAACTCAGCTGAAATGGCGGCTGATCCTTCGGGTTCAGACCCCTCGCAAGGAAGCATATATTGATTCCAACTCAAGCTAAACCACTTCACTTCACTTCACTTCTCTTCCACTTTTCTACCAGACTCAATCTTTTTCCACTTAGGGTTTCTTTCTTAACTCTTTTTCTTTTTAGGGCTTTAGGGAAAATGGGAGAGAGAAATGACGACGGTGATCAGAAAATGGAGGAAGTATTGTTGCCCGGATTTAGGTTTCATCCAACCGACGAAGAGCTAGTAAGCTTCTACCTCAAGCGGAAGGTGCAACACCATCCTCTCTCCATTGAGCTCATAAGACAACTCGATATCTACAAATACGACCCCTGGGATCTACCAAGTATATATGATTCTTCATTCTGTTATATTTCATATTCTTTGGTTACATATAATATAACTGAATATAAGTAACTGATGTCTAGGCAAATCTGTTTGTTGTTCTCGTTGTAGAGTTTGCGATGACGGGTGAAAAGGAATGGTACTTTTATTGTCCGAGGGACAGGAAGTACAGGAACAGCTCGAGGCCGAACCGAGTGACTGGAGCCGGTTTCTGGAAAGCCACGGGAACGGACAGGCCGATATACTCGTCGGAAGGAAACAAATGCATAGGTTTAAAGAAGTCATTAGTGTTCTACAAAGGAAGAGCTGCGAAAGGAGTTAAGACTGATTGGATGATGCATGAGTTTCGTTTGCCTTCTCTCTCGGAGCCATCTCCTTCTTCTAAGAGGTTCTTCGATTCGCCTATCTCTCCAAATGTAAGCTCAGATTAACTCAATGATTTGTCAAGATTTAATTTATTTGGAAAGAGAAACATGCTTGAAAAGTTATGCGGACGACTATACATACTATATTTAATTATATTAAGATCGAAAGATCTGGTTAGAAGTCCTTTGAGAATAATTTTTGATATGTAAAATATATATATATATATATATATATCTTGAATATGATGCATTTATTTCGCAAAGGAGCTAGTGAGTTGAACTATATATCTCTCTCAATAGCATTGAGAAAGCAAATAAAAATTGTAGTTTGTTTTATTGACACAACTACGAGAAATATGTGCATATATGGATGTTATATTTTAGGGATCATTCTTTTTTTCCCCTACCTTTTTTTCTTTGATTTTAAGCTTAAATCTTAAATTAGTAAATAAAAATAAGGTTTTATCAAACATTTTCTTTAAAAGTTACACTGAAATGGAAATCATAAAAACTGTATTATATTTTCTGATAGATATGAAAAAACCATTAAGCTAATGAAAAAACCGCAAATTTTTTGCTTTAAATATTGACTCTTATTTTATTGTAGATCATACAACCCAATATTTGTTACTAATACAAAATGATATGGACCACTACAGGATTCATGGGCTATATGCAGAATCTTCAAAAAGTCAAACACAACGAACCTAAGAGCTCTCTCTCACTCCTTTGTTTCCTCGTTACCATCAGAGACAAGCATCAACACAATGTCCGACCAAAAGCCGTCAAACACATCGCACTTTTCTTCAGACAAGATCCTCAAAACTAGCTCTCACTTCCAGTTACACCATGATAATACGAACAATATTCCCACAAGTAGTACCAGCCCAACTCCTGTTGCCTCAATAAGTCCATTCTCTTACTTGGATTTCACTTCCTACGAGAAACCCACCAGCGTTTTCAGTCCGGGTTCATGTTTAGACCAACAATACCTCACAAATCTCTTTCTTTCCACACAAGAAACACAAGCTCAGTTTCCAAGGCTCGCCTCTTCTAATGAATTCCCGTCGTTTCTCCTAAACATGTCATCATCAGGTTCGGGTTTTTTGGGAGAATGCACAAGCCAGATTGACCTCAGTGCCGTGTTGGTCCAAGAGCAGTGTCCTGCTCTTGTAAGCCTACCACAAGAGTATCAAGAGAAGGGGCTCGAAGGAAATGGGGAAATGAAGAACATGAGTAGTTCCAATGAAGATCATCATAGTCACTGTGGCACACTTCGGTTTAGTGATTTTGCTTCAACAGTTGAAGAGAACCATCCTCATCATTATCAAGACGTTAAACATAACATGACACTGTTGGAGAGTTATTATCCCTCTTTGTCGTCCATTAATGGCGATTTGCCAGCTTGTTTCTCCACAACTTAATAGATGTGGATAGCGTTTCCGTATTTTCCAACTTGGTTTTGGCTTTTTCAAGCCAGGTTGTAACCTCTTGTAGGCTTTCTCTTTCACTAATGCAAGGAAATTAAACCGTTATCGGGTTATGCTTCGTTGAATATTTACACAAGTCAGCGTAAGCTAGGTTGACTAGAGTGAAGAATAAATCAACCGAAACGAAAGAGAAAAACTTAATCCAGATTAACGAAGCCCAAAAAAACCTTTTATTTCGATATAAATGCCGAGAAGAAAACATTTTCTAGAGCTGATGAAGTCAGAAGTACATTGTCATTAAAATATTCTAAAAAAAATTTCGAAGCATGAAGAAGTTAAGAAAATTCAAGTGCAAGTAATATTTTAATTTCGTTTTTCGATAAGTTAGATTTTATATTATTGTTTTTGTTGTATGAGCTTTTCAAATCTTTATACATTATTTTGAAAACCAATTGATCTTTTATTGGTTTGTTGTTGTCAGATAAAAAAAAGATCTTTGTGGTGGTCGAAAATGATGATTTAGAAGATAGCATGATCTTTCTTGGGAGTTCATGTGTGGGAAGTCAACGAAAGAGCTACCAGTGAATTTGGATCCTAGATGCAGTCAGAGTTGTGCGTGAACTGATTCGTGGTCAAAAGGTACAATGTCATAACATGATCCGAGTGTCGTCAATGTACACGCAAATGATTCTTAGCTTACATGTATTTGAAACACTTGAAAGTAGGTATGTACTACAAGAACCTCAAAATGTCAGCATTCATGAAAGTGATGACATTCCTTAATTTGTGGCTAAAAATGACATTAGGTGTATAGGAAAATAGTTCGGCCAATTAACAAAAAGAATTGGGGATAAATTTTATGAGCTGTTGAACGAATGGCCCGGTCGATGAACTTAAAACACTGATCCGATCGAGTCACGACCATGTCTAAAGTTGCAGCCAAATAGAAGGTATCGTTGGCCTTACTTCGGAGGTTTTATTAATGCTATTACGTTAAACATATCCCTGTAACAGTTTTGGACACAAATGCAGAAAATATGGAATCAGAAAGAAATCATCATGCATGATGTTTGTAAGAGTTATGCTCTTCGACACGGGTTTATCTTCATCATGCATGATGTTGCTGATGTACAGGTCGAGGAATGTTACTACTACGACAAGCCAATACACGGAACGAGGAGTTTCACAAAATTCAATTGCAGCAATATTAATTTCTTTTGTAGAAGAAAAAAACGAAGAGAAAACGACCATTTTAAACATGTTATTGTAAAAATGTTAAGTAATTCATACCAAGTCACAGACAAAAGAGAGTGAAAAAGATGTATCCATTCGAGCCCAGAATCCCCAAACACAAAGGTAAAAACAGTACTTAAGCCTTGGGAGCTACTTTCTCCTTAGCCTTCTGGAGTTTCAAAACCTTCTTCACAATCTTCTGCTCTTCAACAAGGAATGCTCGAATGATCCTGTCATAATCCAAACCACACACCATTGACTCTCGCAAAACTCTCAAAAATTACATAACAGAAAAAGCGACTGAGAGAGCAAACAAACAAACCTTTCCCTGACAGCAATAGCAGACAAGACTCCACCGTAAGCACGGTTAACAGTCCTCCTGTTTCTTGATAACCTAGACCTCTTGTATTCCGTAGGCCTCAAGTGAGGGATCTGAATGTAATAAAAACAGATCATGTCATTCACTAAAATGTCGAAATCAAACTAAAAAAATCTAATGGAAAAAAATTGAAAATGTCTGCCACAGGTGGATAGCAAATGCCTTATGTAATAAAAAAGGAAGAACTTGAAAGACAAAGTGGCACAAATCAATTTAGCTTATGATTAGTGTTATGTACTGATGGAGATTTTATCTAACCAGCACAAGACCGTCAATAAGCACGTGACAACTATATTAACCACTTAAACATATTACAAATGTCCTAACCCATTTAATCTGATTGGTTCAAATAATCATTACTTCTTACTCTATGATTCCAATTGAAACCAGAAGACTTACTCCATGAATACGTTTGCCAGTCACAGGGCATTTGGGTCCACTGGCTCTCTTCTTTGTGGTTTGATACACCAATTTACCTCCTGCATAGCAAATAACATGTCACCATGTTACATTATTACAATGTGATTGAAGAGATTCGGTGATTGATTACACATTACGCATGCAATAATTGAAGAGACAGAGAGAGAGAGAGGGAGAACCTGGAGTCTTGACGATCCGGTGCTGGTTAGATTTGGTGGCGTAGCTGTGTCGCGACCGGTAGACAAGACGCTGCACCATTTTCGCCGCTCTTTCTCTTCCTTTCTAGGGTTTATTGTCGCTTTGGGACGGAGAGTATAAGAGAAGGGAGAGATGACATAACCTAGTTTTCAATATATGGGCCTTCATCTTATTATTACTAGGCCCAACAACACAAATGGTCAATTCATGTTTTTTTTTCCAGAATTTTGCATCTTCTTCTTTTCTTGTTTCTTTGTTAAAGTTGGTTAAGCTTTTTTTTCCTTTCCCAATGTTTTAACCATTTTATATTTTTGTGAAAAAAACAAAGAAAAACGAATTTTAGATCTAATTGGATTTATTTTTACAATTAGGGAAATCAAATTAGAATTAATCATTTTTGGCCATATTCATTGACAATAAACACGATGAGCACAATAATATTTTCCTCAGTAGAAATATTATTGGCCATATTCATTGTTTTTTCCCTTTATCACTCTCACTCAAATATCAAAATTGGCTTCTTTAACAAGTGTAATTCTCTCTTCTTTCTTTCTTTTCAGTGTTTTTATTTATTTTTCTTTTCCTTCACGGCTGAGTTTTTTTTATTTCATATGTTTGTTTCTTTTTATTTTTTCAGCTGAATTTCAAATTTACTGATTCTGTTTCTATTAGATTTATAAAATCTCATTTAGAGCGATGATACCGAACTATCTTAAGTTTTTTTCTTTACTCTGACTTTTTTTAAAAGAATTTTGATTTATTCTGGTTTATTGTAGAGTTGTTCAAAACATTCTTGTGTTTGTTTGAATTTTCTCTTTTGATTTATAGAATCTTGCTAAGATAGTTGATATCAAGCCATCTTAGGTTTTTATTTCCTCTTCTTCTCTTTTTCTCAATGAATTTCGTAGAGTTGTTGATTTTTTATTTTGAATTTAAATTAAGCCTATAAGATTAAAGTTAGTCATAAGATGTACTATCAGTGATCTAACTAGTAGGGAAAAAACAACAACGAGAATGAGCATAAGTAGAGCCCACTTTGAATGGGTGTGAGATGTGCAAAAGTACAGGGTCCAAAAAACAATTTTAGAAAATTTCAGTCAAAATTTCTTTTTTTTTTAACAATTCAAAGAAAAGGGCTAAATTTTAAAAAATTGTACAAAGCCAATTTTATTTTTCATCATTTAGGAGCCGTCGCATAACGAGAATGAGCATACATATTGGGGCTGTATAAGTTGTTTGGCTTTGTTAAGATAAAGAGAAGGGATACATATCAGAAAGAGAGACAAAAACAAACAAATGCGGATATGTTAATCTATATTGTTTATATGTACTTTTGTGGTATCAATTAGCCAAAATGTTTAAATTTATATGACAGCACTATATTATTTTTAGCTTATCTCATGATCACCAAAATGTAGATGATTCATTTATAGTCATTACTAATCATTTTATACCTTTAAAAACATATACTTTCTGATGATGCAGTGAGATATTTGAAATATCTCGAAATATCTTTATTTTTTATTTATTTATCTAGATAATTATTTTTTATTTGTATTTTCAATATTTTAAAGAGTTTTTCTATTAAGATTAAGTTTTTGGCTTTATTATAAATAGTCATTTAAACTTATTGCTAAATTCAGTTGTTGATTTTAATAAAAGAGCTTTGGTTTTTGAGAGAAGAGTATTCTCTATCTCTTGTTTTCGGTAGAATTTTAGAGATTTCAACGAGTTCAAGAAGGCTTTGATTCTTAAGTTTTTCTTAGACTAAATAAGAATCTCTGCATCTATCTAGCTTCCGTTTCATCAGTTAATATCAGAGCTGCGTCTTTTGATTTTTCAATCGAAGATCGATTCTGAATGTCATGTTGATTGGCAGTTGCTACACTTTTGAGGGCGAAAGTCCTTTTGTCCACGGAGAATACCATGAGATCAATCGAGAGATCTATGGAGATCCTATATATGATATCTATGATAATGATATCATATCTATCAAGTTCGTGTTTAAAGAAGATTCTTTTGAAAATCTAAAGTGTGCAAAATTCTGGTGCAATAGGATTGTTTCAGATTTTGAGTATCAGGTTTCTGAAGAATTTGTGCACAATAAAATTGAAGCAAACCACGTCTAGGATCAGGTTCATGCAAAGTATGTGATGGATCCCGAGAAAGCGTATCCAATGAAAATTCTACTGAAGATTCGAATCTTTCTTGGCCGGCGAGACCTGATACAACGAGATATTTTGAATATATCCAAATATCTTTATTCTTTATTTATTTGTTTAGATAATTATCTTTTATTTGTATTTTCAATATTTTAAAGAGTTTTCCTATTAGGATTAGGGTTTTTGGCTTTACTAGAAATAGTCGTTTAGGCTTATTATTCTATTCAGTTGATGATTTTAATAAAAAAATTTTGGCTTTTGAGATAAGAGTATTCTTTATCTTTTGTTTTCGGTAGATCTATTGAGATCTCAACGAGTTCAAGAAGACTTTATTTGTTAGGTATTATTAGACTAAATACGAATCTCTACATCTATCTTAACTTTCACTTCATCACTTTCGATCTCAAATTGTTCTCATCAAACCAAATTATCATTATTGATTAAACATTCTCCATAAATAAATAAAAAAACAAAGGAAAATGTAAAAAACACTTACCTCATCATTACAATTGTTTCATTATTTCCAACTTTCAAAACTTCTAAAATCCAAATACATCAACCATATTTTATAAACATCAAATACAAATAATATTTTTTAACTATATATTATGTAGACACATGTTCATTTAAATCAAATCGAACAGTTGTGTATGTCTTAATATTATATACTGACAATACAGACAAAATTCCACATTTGATAACGAAATGAAAGTCTCTTCGTCATCATGACTTTTATTACGAAGAATTATATCACAATTACATACATACATTATGCATACATCTATCTATATTATCAAAACATGATCATTTTTGGAAAAAAAAATTACATTCATTTTCAATTTACAAATAATGACATTGATTTTTAATATATTTTTCAAGATCTTCATTAAGGTATTAATGTTCACAAAAAAAAAACTAATCATTTGATATAGGAATAAACAGAAAGTAATGGTTAGTTCTTTTATTTGATTTTTTTTGTTCCATAATGAAATTTTACATTTTTGACAAAAAAAATATATTTTATGAAAAAAAAAGATTTTACATATATGATGAGAAATGATTAAATTTCATTTATACCACAACATCGTGTCATTTTAGTTCTCTCATTATCATTAAGACTTAGATTATTCATTTATAGCTATCGCTAGCCATTTTATATTTTTGGGTAATTGTTGTGCACTTTGTTATAAAAGAAAATTGATCAGTATAACATTGTTTAGCATATTAATACATAAAAACTGGTTTATTCAACAAATCATAATTGGTAAACTTAGTTTTCTCAACAAATTAGAACACCAACAACAAAATTGACAATTTTCTAAACAAATATTCACTGGATGAAGCATTATAAATAGTTTTTCCGATGGAAAAATATATACAGGATAGCCGCCAAAGAAACATTATTTGAAGCTGGAAAGATTGATTGTGCAAAGCTTATTTTCGAGAGTTTCAGAACTATGATTAATGACAAACATATTTGAAGATGGTGGTGAGAGAAAGAAACTAAGACAATGATATGGATTCTCGTTATGGGATCTAATTTTGACTGCAAGAACAAACGATGACAGCTTGATTAAGTTGATGTGAAAAATGTTTTATATTTTTTTATTTATTTCTTATACTAACATGATTCTTTGTGCATGAGAGTTGCAAAAAATTGACGGTTTATCATACTTATCTGGAAGCATCTAACCATTTAGTGAACATGTTTTTGTTTTGGTTACAGTTAATTGTGATGCAACAACAATAAGAGAGAAAAAAGTAGGATCCTTTTGGTTAGTTTAATGAAACATAATGCTTATAAAAATAGTTACCTAAAGTTGATTTTTAAAATACCCATATCTAAAGCTTAGATATGTTTTTGATTGAAGTTAAACATTAGCAACATTCTACAGTGGGTTGTCGTTACTTTCTAATGTTCATAAAAGAGAGAGGGAGAGAGATTTTTATGAACAGTCTAGACAGCCGTAAAGGAAGCTGGCCTTATCCGAGAAACTGATTTGATGTAAACTGGAAAGGAAAAGAGGAGCATTGCACTCAGTTCCTTAGCAAAATGAATACTTCTAAAGCTGATGGAAGTAGTCTCAATGGTTCCTCCATTCACATCCCAGATAAATGGTCTTGTTGGTGGATTTATCTAACAGGAGAGTTGTTTCCAGAAACTACCCATTATTGCAAATAGACTACCAAGGAACCCTACCCTTCCACGAGAACCACATGTTTAGGTACTTGCAGTACAAATCTTTGACAAATTAAGAAATGGTTACTGCTCAAGATAGCTGAACCAAAGAGCAACCATTGCCTTCAGTTTTTCTTTTGTTAGCTCATATTCTGTATATGCACTCGAGCCAAGGCTAAACTTTGAAGAAATTTGCATGTTTAAATCAATGCAAATCATAAGGAACGATTCAATTTCCTTGCATAAAAATTAGAGAAAGATTAAATAAAAGAAGTCAAACATAATCTAGTTTGAAAAAGAGAAGCCTTAAATCCAAAAATGAAATTTATAAAGCAGCCCCATGCATATGTTTAATTCTTTTCAGGGAAGATAAAGATCTAAAGAGCTAAGAGTCCCACAATTAAGTTGTATTCCGATAAATAAAAAAAAAAAAACAAATATATGGTTGCATAAGTCAAGAGAAATAGAGAGAAATCAAAGATAGGTTGTTTGAGGATGTGGTATCTTCGAAGGTAGACTGGACAGGATCTTTGTCTTTGTTATCTTGTGGGTTTGTGGCGGGAAAGGGGAAAAATATAGTCCTTCTCAAGCCAGGATTCGATGCATGTAAAGTGGAAGACATGAGAGCAAGGCATACGGGTTGCTTCCTCGCCAAGGAACATTCCTCTTGACAGACTGCCCACAATTCTAGCTCATCCATCTCTTGCCCTCTTATTTTTATCTTCTCTAGTTTATCAATCTCTGTTTCGCTCGCCGGTTGCAAACCGCTGCATGAGGAGATTCTATGGTCAATCGCCTCTCTCCTAGCCTTGATGCATCTCTCTTCCAGATTGAAAGGGCGTCAACTGGTTTTTCCCAACCACATCTGTGATGCAACTCCTACACAAGTCCAACGACACTAAGTCCTCGTTGTTTTCAACATTATAAAATACAAGTGATAAAGAAAGAAAAGGTAAAAGAGTATATAAGTCAAAAATAAATTTATATATTTGTATAAACGTACCACGGTACCAATGAGGATGGCCTCCTGCGACTGCAAGAATAGAATCATCCCATGAAAAATGTCAGATACTATATAATATATGCATGACCATTATCAAATAAGACTAGTCTCTTAGAAAAAGCGTTACGCCGCTATCGATAAAACATAGTATCTGAGTTTTCTAACGAAAATAAAATAATAAAGAACAAAACATAAAACCCAATACCTTCTGGGTTATATCCATGAATTATACTGCCAAAAGACAAAAAGAACAAGAAAAATGTGACAGTCAAAAATTGATAAATGAAAACAAGAAAAGAAAAGTAAATGAGGTATTCAAAGATACGAGATTAAATAAGAATAGACATTCCAAGGAAAGGATCAAAGGAGCATCTGTGGGCATTGTGGCACGTTCCAACCGAGACAATACATAAACAAAATGTCAGTATTACCAACCAAAAATAAAAAGAATAATAAAATAAAAAAAGGTTTGGAACTAAATAAAAAATTACTTACATAAACATGATGATGAAAGGGACATGAAGGTTGATATCTTCTTG
>KE153688.1:82041-116246 GCA_000411075.1 Sisymbrium irio | reverse complement strand
CCCGTGTTTTGGCCTTACTCACACGGTACCGCGAATGACTTCCCGGTAGGTCACCCATCCTTTGACTACTCCAGCTCAAGCACGCTTAACTCTAGAGTTTTCTTTGGATGTGCAACCGAAAAGGTAAGTGCACTTTGGTGATATAGGTAGCCAAATCAATTCTTTTAACCTCTCCACATAAGTTTTCATATACCATAAATCGGGATGTTACAGAACCTCTTCCATGAATCTTATATTTTTTATTTATTTTTTTTTTTTGCTTTGGAAAGTGTGTGAACTCCTTTGTGATACTCCAATACATATACCTTTAAACCTAATTTGTATTTCTTTTAACTTTTTATCCAATTTTCGTATGAGACTTAAAACCCAATAAATTGGTCCAACACAACATCATCTATCACCACATTGATAAAAGTGTTATAAACAAGTTTAATTTAGTTTTGCTCAAACTAAAGGTTTGGAGATAAGAAATGATCTTAAGATATGGAAAAGTTAATAATGAATATACATACATTCACCAAAATCAATTAAAGCTGTAGAAAATATATCCAAAATATCTGTTTATATCAGAAAAATTAATGTTGCACCTATTAATTTATGGAATGACCAAATTAAGATAGAAGAACATTAAGGAGGGGTACGTACAGTCATAGTTCCGTATGTAAGTAACTGTGGTAATGTTATGATGTTGTCATATATACTAATAAAACATGAATTCCTTAAAAGGACAAATCTTCTCTGTGTTTTTTTTATACACGAATTCCTTAATCACAATATTAAAGTTGATAGATAATGTGTGCTTAAAATCTTATCTGTGTTTTTTTTTCCATTAGTATAATTGATATACATATTTGAAGAAACATGCATTCATGTATACGAGTGTGCAATATTATACGTACACGCTTAATAAATAGTTAAGACTCTAAAGACATTAAAGTAATGTATATTGTAAGTTATATCGCAGCTAGTGGGGCCGATTATAAGTACATACCGAGTGTCAGATATAAAAATACAAATCCGATATAAAAATACAATTAACATAGCAGAATTTGTATATTTGGAGTTGTTGACTCATCCTCTTGTGTTTATTTTTTTGTTTTGCAGAGGACTTGGAATCAATAGTCGAAACGATGATGCAACAGCTTTTGTCTCACTAGTGTTTTGATGCTAATTTGTGTTCTCCTAATTTGTATTTAGTGTGTTTTAAGGTTGCAAGTGAATTCATCAAATTAATCCAAACAAACAAACTGTTTTAGACTCTGAATTTTCTTTTGTTTGTCAATCAAAAACTTTAATGAAATTTTACTATTAAAGGAAAAAAAAACTAAGATTAAGTTTTTAATTTAATTTATTTATTTTCATATTAGTTAAAAACTCTATTAAAAGTTGTAGCATCGATGATGCTCTTAAATGTTAACAAATAAAAAAGAAAAAATTGTTTCAGCCCAAAAACAAACAAAAATGAGCAAATTGTTTCAGTCCAAGAATAAACAAAAAGGAACAAAATGTTTCATCCCATGAACAAACAAAAAGGAGCAAATCATCTCATTCCAAGAACAAACAAAGAGGAACAAATCGTTTCCCAAGAACAAACAAAAATGAGCAAATTGTTTCATCCCAAGAACAAAAAAAAACTTAATTATTTTTGGCAACCATGTTTTGTCTTACCTCCTTCGAAATTCTTAGTGTTTTCCTTTTTGGATTTTTTCCTCTCCGCATCTTTAAGACGATCTTTCCTCTCGTTAATAGAATCGACGATTCTTTTAGAATTGGAAGAAAATATTTATTTCTTCTTCTTTTTCTTCGGTTTAACATTCTTGATGTTGTGATCTCCGATATTCGTCTCAACTTCTTTTCCGATCCTATGAAAACAAAAAGCAAAAAGAAACAAAACAAAACAATTACAATAAAGTAGTCTTCAGTACTATTCATGTTGGACAGAGAGCTCGAAAACGAAAGAGAAACTGAGAGAAGAAAAAGGTGGGGTGAGTGTGTGTGTGGGAGGGTGAAGGGGTTTATATGAATTAATAAATATAATGTCTGCTCCACAGATAATAATAACAAATTCTTACTAATCCACATTTAGACACCCAAGATCTGAAATAAAATTATTATGGTTCTAATTTTAGTTTTATTATGTATGTAGAATTCTATCAGTTTCCAATTTAAAACCAATTAACAATTAGTGGAGTGATTCATATTCTTTATATATTAAAGATTCTTTCTAACTTATGATATGGGACATTATGTCTTAATACGGACCTTCAAAATAATAGTTTTTTGGCCATTAATCTTGGAATATTCGGGTTTGGATCGAAAGCATAAATTTTTGGGTTTTGTCGATGATTAGACCAATTTTGGATCATAATCGGATTAAACTATTTAGATCGGGCTCTCATATCATGTTAAGTTTTTAGATTTTCAATTCAAAACTAATTAGCAATTAGTGGGGTAACTCATATCTCTCAATAATATACATGTCACCAAAAAACTGGGACATTATGTCCTAATAATGTACACATCACCAAAAAATTGCAATTTAAGTTTGTGAATACCATATGGGTTTACACTGTGGCGAGAGACATCTACAACAACACATAGAGAAAAAGTGTTATAAGCAAGTTTTTGTTGAAGTTCCAAAAAATAAAAAAATAAGTTTTTGTTCTCTATGTTGTCATTGGGTTCTTATTTAATTATTGGTAATTATATTTGTGGCAAATAAAAATCTTTGAACAAACGCCGCTTATAAATACTAATCATAAGCTACAACTGCAAAAATGAAATGTATCGCTACCTGTCATTTTCATCCGACAACCTTCTCCTAGAACGGTTTATAGAGAGGTCAATGGAGCTAGAATCTGTTCATAAGGCTTGATTTTTATCTTCTCCAATAAAAAAAAATATCAGCATTTTTTATTATTATATTTATATCTTGACATTTTGTTCTTTTTGTCTTTCGGCAGCACATATGCATATATAATTCATGGATGTATATACAACCCACAAGTATTGGATTTTATGTTTTTTTCAATTTATTTTTCGATTGAAAACTCAGATAGCTAGGAATACGTCTTATTTGATCATGATCATGCATAAATTTATACTATTAAAAGAGGAAATATTTTTGAAACAAACTTTACTTTCATATGTAATTTACAAATAATGTCAATGAAAATTTTAATTTTATTAAATGTAACTTTGACTAAATATATATGTATACTATAATAGGTTTCAATACATTTGATCATGTAGAGATTAATTACCATAACTAAAAATATATTAATTATATGTATTTAAATAATTTAAAATATATCACCTCTCTAGTAAATTAAAACAAACAATATTAATAATAAAAATAATATTTATTTGATATTAAATTGAATGGTTAGTTTAATATAATAAATCAATTATATTTATAAACCATAGAATTAAATTTGGTAAATATACACAGAAAATAACATTAAAATATATTTTTTAAGTATATAAAAAAGTAAGATAAATGTATTTTTAATTTGATATATATACTATTTACATAGTAAAACATGTTTATGTTTTTACAATTACGAGTTTATATAGTTTATTTTATTAAAATATAAAAAAATATTTAGACAGTTGGATAAAGACTAATTATCTCATTTTAATTAGAAAACCATTAAAATTAAGAAATGATATGTTTGATAGATAAATTATCATATTTTAACATTCCTAAATATATATAAAATATAAATTCAATTATAAAAATATTAAAAAATAAAAATAAAAACTAATAGGGTATATTATATAATTTCATCATATACTTAAAAATAAAACTATCAATACAGCACAATCTATAACTTCTAAAAATATAATTTTAATAAGTATAAAAACAAAAATTTATTAAAATATAATCCTCTCTCATAACATATTAAAACTATTAAAACTATCATATATCTTAAACTTTTAAGTATAAAAATATACATTATTTAGAAAGTAACTTGACATTAAAAAAATATCATCTTAAACATGGGATATAATCGATTATATTATTAATGAATATAAATATAACATTAAGTTAGATATGATATAGTTTTGCATTGTCATGTGATAAAATAAATATAATGATCGATTGAATTTTTAAAATTATGATTTCAAACTAATGCACATTACAATAGTTTAACCGAAACCCAAATATGGATTCTGTTTTATAAGATTTATGTTTTTGTAGTTGCTAAAATTTGAAAATATTAAGAATTACACATATATATTTTTGATTTAATATAAAGTTAAAAATAATATATTATCCAATATTGATGTTATTCGATAATATTATAGACAAGTTGGACGTAATGTTTTTTTTTTACAAAATGATTTCTCTTGTAGGTTAAAGTATCAAACATGTAAAAAATTTAAACTACTCCAAAACAGGTTAAAAGAATGTGTGGATATAATTTCATTATGAAAATATTAAAAACAAACATTGACTACTGTAGTATGGCTAAAAATGATAATTAACTCATTTCGATTAATTTTTAAAAAAAAATATAACGCAAATTAAATTAACAATCTGACTAAAATCATACATTTTATATTCAAATTTTACAAGAAAATATAAAATGAAAACAACGTCAAAAATGTTGTTAACGAACAGATGAAAATTTAATAAATTATGTGATATACATATATTAAAGGAATGAGTGTATATAATTTTAAACTTTGAATTTTATAAATATATATTCCCAAGTAAATAAATATTTTTATTTTACTATTATTAAATTAAAATTTATTAAAAATATATTTTCGCGTTTCCAAAATGCCGATCAAAATCTAGTAAATACTTTAAAACAAATCATTATGAAAAATAACATTTACAACAACGATGAAATTTGAAATACATCACTAAGTTTGAAATTTCTAACATACTGAAAGAAATCTTTCGATTTATTTATTTACATGTATAACCTGACACTATTATATACTTTTCTCCATATTTGGTTAGTTGTTAAAATGAGCATGAGATAGCATGATGTTGTGCTATGAAATTAAACATTTATATGTTCATTATTATTACAGCATTATGACCAACAAATTGATGATGTGATTATCATTTCAACACAATGGTGAATAAAGCCCATAGATTGTTTCCTACTTTATTCTATTTCAATGACGCTATATCCAATTCCCTTTTTCACTTTATACAACTCGTTATCTAATAAATTTTGTTGACCTTGTGGATTCCCTGCAGCAGCGTGTGTTCCAGCCAAAAGAATTGCATCAGCAAAATGTTTCTCACCCATTTCAACCAATTTAATTATCACACGTCCTCCCAAATCTGCATTACCATAGACTCTACAAGAAGCTAGCAAAGCACGCCAAGCCGTTGAATCGCTTGTGATTGATAATTTTTTTATCAATTCATAAGCTTCCTCCAACTGCCCTGCTCGACCTAAAAGATCAACCACACAACCATAATGTTCGACTTTGGGTGTGAAGCGATATGCCTCAACCATTCTCTTAAAGCATCTGATTCCTTCCATTACCAAACCCCCATGGCTACAAGCATTCAACACAACCAAGAAGGTAATCTCATTAGGCTTCACTTTGCTGCTTTCTTCCTCCATCTTATAGAATAGATTTATAGCGTCTCTTGCTTGTCCATGAACTCCGTAACCTGAGATCATTGCGGTCCAGGACTTCACATCCTTATTCTTCATTCTATCAAAAATTTCAACCGCTTTGTCAAGCATCCCTAGTTTTGCATACATATCAACGAGTGCGGTTCCTAGTACTGCATCCAAATCTATTCTTTCCTCTTCAACCAACTCTCCAACGCTCTGTCCTACGGATGACGCTTCGTAGGTCGCACAAGAAGACAACAGCCCAACAAACGTAGATGAATTCGGTTTCATTTGTTCATACTTCATCTGCCTCAGTAGCCATAAACATTCTTTAAATAGACCCATTTTGGCATATTGGTCAATCATACAATTCCACATAACAACGTCTTTTCGTGCAGCACAATCAAATATCATGCGCGCTGAACCCATATCCCCAATTTTAGCGTACATACCTATCAAAGCTGTGACTAAATGCAACTCTAAATCAAAGCCAGTCTTGATATATAACCCATAAGCAGATTCTGCTCCAGACAAGCCTCCTAAATCACCAGTAGCCGAAAGAAAGCTAAGCAGCGTACTAACATTAACAATCACCTCACTTTTCCGCATATCCCTAAACAAATCTACAACCATCACAGGCTTACAAACCTGAAGATA
The DNA here is from genome assembly GCA_000411075.1 of Sisymbrium irio. Lineage (NCBI taxonomy): Eukaryota > Viridiplantae > Streptophyta > Magnoliopsida > Brassicales > Brassicaceae > Sisymbrium > Sisymbrium irio. The sequence continues at coordinate 109,995 of KE153688.1, read as the reverse complement.
CCCATTCATCAAAGTACTAAACGAAACAGCATCAACCCTTTGCGGAATTTCGTCGAACACTTTCCGAGCATCAATGATCCTCCGACAAACAGAGTAAAACTGAAGAAGAGCGTTTCTCAAATCAGTAAACGACATGAACCCAGATCTCAACACGATCCCATGCACTCCCTCACCGAACCCAATGCACAATTCACGAGCACACGACTTTAAAGTTGTGATGAAGGAGAAGCGATCCAAGGTGAAACCTTTAGCTCTCAATTCGTTAAAGACAAGAAAAGCTCTCTCTGGCTCGTCGCTCAACGAGTAACCTCTGAGCATTGTGTTGAACATGTAGAGATTAGTGTTGGATACATTCTCGAAGATCGACGAGGCGTATCGAATATCTTTTATAGAGGAAGCAATGAGCTTGCTCACTGCGAAATCGTCCTTGTCGATCCCTGTTTTCACCATGTAGCCATGGATTTGAGAAACTTGGACAACGTCTTTGCAACATCTTAGGTCTTCGATAAGTGTCTGAATTCGCGAATCAACAAGTGTTCTTGTTGTGTCCAGATTCTTACGACGCAACACGACGTTGCGACTGAAGCGTGACGTAATCGCTGATGTCATAGGGTAGACGCCGGTTTTTTAGCGGTATAAACAACAACAAACACACGGTTTTGTTTTGACCTTTAAAAAGTTAACTTGGGCTTTAAGTCTCTAATTAGGCCCATTTATCAAATCAAGTTACGTGACGTAGAGTATTAGGGCTCTTTCGTCCTCCTATAATATTAAACCTCAGGCCGTCATTCATTTCTAGGGTTCTAATCACCAACGCCATGGGGAGGAGTAAGTAAATTGCTTAACTACCTCTTAATCACCTTCTCTTTGACTGATCTAGGTTATAATTTTTAAAAATTTAATCGATTCTCTATGGAATGATAGATATTTTCTCTGCATGTCGTTTTTGCTTACTGTTTGTGGATTTTTCAGAATTAGGTCGAACAATCACTCGAATAGATTAGCTTAAGCTCGGAATTTCACATTGTGGATTCAATGTTCATTTGTAATTTAGTCACTCGAAAATTAGGGTTGCTTATATTGAGTATAGAGAGTATACAGCTGGTTTGGTTTAGACAGCTGATTTAGATGGTTTGCTTGTAATGAGTATATAGAGTATACAGCTGGTTTGGTTTAGATAGCTGATTTAGATGGAATCACCGGTTAAGTCTCCTTTGGTTTAATTCAGTCGGTTTAGTTGTAATCATATGGTTAAGTCTCCTTTAGCTTAATTCAGTCGGTTTTAGTTGTAATCATATGGTTAAGACCCCTTTAGTTTAAATCATTTGTGCATATATAAAGAATTATTTTTTATTTGCATAAGCTCTGAATTTACATTTGGATTTTGTATGTTCGGATATGATTGATCTTAGTATTGAAATTTGTATATACGTGTAAATGTGTAGGGCCTGCGAGATGTTACAGACAGATTAAGGGAAAGCCATATCCTAAATCAAGATACTGTCGTGGAGTTCCTGATCCCAAGATTAGGATTTACGATGTTGGTATGAAGAAGAAAGGAGTGGACGAGTTCCCTTACTGTGTTCATTTGGTTTCATGGGAGAAAGAAAACGTCTCGAGTGAAGCTCTTGAAGCTGCTCGTATTGCGTGCAACAAGTACATGGTCAAATCCGCGGGAAAAGATGCTTTCCATCTACGTATTAGGGTTCACCCTTTCCATGTTCTTAGGATTAACAAGATGCTTTCTTGCGCTGGAGCTGATAGGCTTCAGACAGGAATGAGAGGTGCTTTTGGTAAGGCACTTGGTACTTGTGCTAGAGTCGCTATTGGTCAGGTTCTTCTCTCTGTTCGTTGCAAAGACAATCATGGACATCATGCTCAAGAGGCTCTTCGACGTGCTAAGTTCAAGTTCCCTGGTCGTCAAAAGATTATTGTTAGCAGAAAATGGTATATATGACTGCTTTTGACAGTAATTATGTGTTTTTGCAACAACAAAAAAGGCTCTTCGTATTGATGTTTTGAGTTTGAAATTTTTGCAGGGGATTCACTAAGTTTAACCGCGCTGATTACACTAAGCTAAGGCAAGAGAAGAGGATTGTTCCTGATGGTGTGAACGCCAAGTTTCTGTCTTGCCATGGTCCTTTGGCTAACCGTCAGCCTGGAAGTGCGTTCTTGTCTGCTGGTGCACAGTGAAGACTTGTGGATGATTCGATAATTTTTTGTAGACTTTGGTCTTTTTTTCTCTATTAAAATCGTTGTTAGGATTTTAACGGAATCATTTTTCGTTTCATAATAAATCTCTCTTGCCTGTCGATTAATAACTCTAAATCGAAAATTCAGTGTCCCCGCAATTATAATTATCCCTCCTCAATAACCATGTAAATTAATTTACAAGTGTGTAGGACAACACGTTGAAATATGCGTCATTGCTTACAGTTTTGTTATAGCTAAGTATAAAATCATCTGGCCCCGAATTGGCCCCGAATTGGCCACTCTCTGGTAGCCGCATTGTTACTGAAATTGTGAAAATAAATTACGGCCAAGGTATTTTCATGTCCTGATAGTGGGCTAGATTGCAATATTGTTTTTTGTTTCTTTTGAAATGTTGTAGTGAATAGCACTATTATTTTTTATTTATGTTGAATAAAACTAAGAAGAATATAATCGAAGGAGATGGAGGATAGCGGACATGACATGATGCTTTGATTTTGGTTGTCATTTTGCTTTCTATTCATATAAACCCCAAAAAAGAATATAAGAAAAAAAATTCAGCATTTTTATGTTTAATATGGCTCAACTTCAATCAATCAAACATAATCACGCTGTCTTAATCATGACTAGTTGTTATCATCCCACTTGATATTCTTTTATTACAACACAACAATGTCGGGGAGAAAAAAAAATCTATAATTGTTTGTGTTCAATTATATAGATAGATAAATCCTATAAATCTATATGCATATACAACAGAACTCATGACCTCGTTCATTTGCCGAAGTTGTAATATTACTTTTTTGGTTACTATATTAAATAAATTGAGAATGAAGAAAATGAAAAAGTTTAGTGAGATTTTCCTAGAGTAACTAATTATTTGCAAAATATAGCATCAGTCAGTTTTGTTATATATTTACAATTTTGATTTCATGAATAAGTTTTTCGTGGTAAATTGGTTTGAATATGTCGTGTACTCGTGTGAGTTTTCTGGCTACCAAATGTTTACATAATTCCATTAATGAACATTGGTCTCTTTTTGTTCAAAACAAAAAAATGAACATTGATCTCTGACTTTTAATACTTGGTTAACTACAACAACCATTTTGCTAACTAAATTGAAAATAGATTTCTGTTCTTGATGGAAGTGGTCCAAGTGGGCTTGATTCGAAACTTGTCGACGCCACCATTTACATGTCGCATAGTATTAACTAGTAAATATAAGTATTTATTAGATCTCCTCAGGGTATATATGACTAACAAATGAATTATCAATGTCACGAACAGGTGGAACATCGAATGAGTGGACCGACCACTTCAATAATTTAGATCGACGGTGGGCACTATAATAATGAATATATATCGCGACGTTATATGATTATGATAATGGCGTATCATAACCATTCCACCACTATGCACATGCCACCTCTCACCATGGTAGACCAATGAAAGGCCCAAACATTAATTTGGTTATAATTATCGAAAGTTTAGTTCCTATTAGCAATTTTTATACATAAATTCCAATTAGCTACATGTATCTTAGACTTCTATTATTATAACATGTAGTCTTCTAGTACTACTATAGAGATGACTATCAAAATGCACATATTAACATATATGGTCTTCATTTAATTGTAAATAACGCTATGAAAATGTTAAATTTCTGATAATAATTGTATATCAAATACATGTAACTTTTGTTTCGTTTCTTCGCACCGTTTGCTGTATATCTTCAATTCATTTCATTTTAACCACATCTGTTTCACACTTTCACTTGCATATATCATTCCGTTCATTTTACACCACTAGTTTTGTTATTATCTTTTCTTGGATAACCTTAAATTAAATTCAACAGCTATACATCCTTGCTTAGATACCTTTACCATGCATTCGTGAGTTGCGTGCTTGCCAAATAAAATAGAAATTGCATCTTAGCAAATTAATGATACAAACAAAATAACTGCACGTGGCGTGGGAAATGGGAAGAAAAAAGATGCGTAACCAAAATAAAAATTGGATGCGTAAAGACTCTTTTCCTTATTAGCCCAGATTCCAAAAGACTTTTATATATCATGTTCATCAAATTGGCAAAGGAATCGATTGAATTATTTTCATTTCTGTTTTGGTATCTGATTCATTTTTTTTTTCAAGTGATCGAACTGTATCCCTATAGTCAATCTACAAAAAAAATATTACTCTTTTTGTCTACAATTTCTCTAGTTTTATATTTCAGACATTCCTCAAATTGTATTATAATAAAAATAAATAAAACTGGCTGTTGAAACTGAAAAGTGAGATGTACGTATACACGAAACCCCTGTACGGTACCAATGCACTTGGGCGTACGTACATGCATGTGTCTCTTGAAAGTTTAAAATGTCGAACAGTTTAAGAAATTATATAATAAATGTCTGGAAAATGTCAATTTTCTAGAGAAATTTATACCCCATATATACATGATATGATATTTCATTTTTTACTATTTTAATTGTAAGAATAATGTTTCTGATGTTTAATTTTAACTTTTAGGAGTCTCTTATTTATCTCTTGACAATTGACATTTACTATTATGCAACATATCAAAAATGTTATTACGAAAACCATTTATAGTGATTTTCCTTTTCACGACTGACCTCTTGATTGACTCCAACTAAGAGAGGCATGGTAAATATCTGGTCGTGACTAGGTAACAACTCAATGGAAACCACTTGGGAAAATAGCTCCTGTCAACTTTTATCATGATTGATTTTTTCGGTTTTGCTAATTAATGTGCTTAAGCGATTATTCCTTCTAGTTAAGTTAGCAAATGTTGTAATATAACATTTTTCTTTCTTCTTAAACAAGGGCTAATATAATTAGTTTAATCGTTGCTAATTGATTATATGATGAAATCTGTGACATTAACGTAGCAAAATATCAAGTTAATATACAATCTACACACTATACATGCTATGAAAGCATCAATTCAAACAAATACCCGCTTATGGAAAAATATAAAGCTGAGATGATAATTAAAATCACAGAAGCTATGTTTGTTATGATTTCTTGATTAAATCTTAATATATAGGGAACGAGGTAAGATGTATAATGTATGTAAGGCTCTTGAAATGCCTCACTCCGTCCCAATCAGCTATTCGTTGGCAGGTCTGGCACCACGCAGGCACGCACCATCTTCTTGAATCCTGACGTTTATTTTGAACAAATACATTTTCTTTGGCTATTTTAAACATGTGGAACTTTTTGTGTTTGTTTTATATTTTACATATTTTGTTATATTTCACTTGACAATTAAATTTAAAAGTCTTACAAAGGAAACCTAAAGAGGACTCCACTAATATTATCTTTGACGAAGCTTAATGGAGAGTTGGATGAAAAAAGATGTAACCCAATTCAAATTATTTAATTTATATAAAAAGGAAACGTTAAGAAAACAAAAGCATTGTTTTTTTTGTGCGTGCAAAAGCATTGGTTATTAATTTAAATTATCTCCTGCTTATGTCGGGAACCGTAAATACATAATTTAACGAGCTGTAATTCAACTGGGTGAAAGATCATTCATTATTAAAAAGAAGGTGGCAAGCAGGCCAATAAAGTAAAGTAAAAAATTAAAAGTAAAGATCTGAAGAAGTGCTTCGTGAGAAAGAAAACAAAAACCCACTTGTCTATATCCTCCCTACCTCGAACCATGCATTCATCACCTCACCTCATTATACTTTTGTTTTTTAATAAAAAGAAAGTTTGGGTTTTTCATAATTTATTTTCTTGAACATTGTTAATTTTGATCTCCATACATCCATACATCCATACATAGGTGCATACTCGAACTCATCTTTGTTTTCGTTCCCTCCCTTTCTTGCCATTTGTCAGTTTCTCAACTTGTATTCTATCTATCTCATCGTAACCGCCATATTTGTCTATTTCTTTTACTGTTTCACTTGTATTCTATCTTCTTGTAACCGCACAATTTGTTGGACGAATATTTTATTGGTAACCACTATCTTTTACTATCTACTAGAATGCTGTATAAAAAAAGATTATTAACTAGACTAATGTGTAAAACAAATAAACATCACTCTAAAACACGTAAAATGCTTTATACGAATATATAGAGGCAACATAACGTTAAACACACGTATTAAACCAGAAGAACACTGTAAACAAAAGATTATTATGGTAGTCAAATTGTAACTTGGATGTTCTCAGAATACGTCGCCAGTAACCGCTAAAATAGTCTCGCTAAAAGTCGGTGAAATGATTCTTTGTTTTGAAGCTTCGGTGAGATGAGTAACCAACTAATGAAAAATGATGAGGTTTTATCAATAAATATGTTAGTTGTGAGTTGTGATTAGTTTAATGTATGGTCATGTAAGCAACTAGAAGTTGTCTCTTTCCATGTGCAATCCAATGACCTGAAACGACAGCCGTCCGATTCTCCCTCGTAATCTTCAAGCTCGTTTTGGAAGGCTAATCCTACGGCCCATATAGCACCAAGATATTGCCAAATCTCCATGACAACAACTAGTTTATTTTTCTTTTGTCTCTCTCTCTTACAATATTTAGATGAAAACGAAAAGAAGAGCATCCTTAACCTCACTGACATTCGAGTCCAAGAAAACGTTACTTTAATTTTGAAATAGTTATTTTAATTTAAACAGCTACACCATTTGAAGTCCATACTAAATTAATATCTTCTTTAGAATCTAGATTTTTTCTGGACACGCAATTCATATTCCGTAATTTATGTGTGTAAGTATATTTTAAAATTATTTATTATTATATACTAAAATTTTTTTATAAATAATATCATCACCATAATTTTGAAAGATTTTGGTAGCAATTTGGCATCAATTCATGCGTTACATAGTAACTATCAAAGCTTGCATGCCTCTCATGATCGATTTACTATGCAAATCAGAAGTTTTCATATATTGAGCAAATATTTTCAGATTTCTTTCCGGGTAATGCGAACACTTGAAAAATCATTCACATGTTTCTCCCTTCTGACGTGCACGAAGCAATAAAAAACTTTCTTTTTTTAAATAAATAATTGCTACTAAATCGAAACATTATTTAAATACTTAGAAATAGCTATTTTGACCCAAATAATCAGTCTATAAATACATTTCAGACTCTCCATCTTGCTTATCACCCTCACAATTTTCTCTCTCTAACGATTTTCAAGGCTTCTCTCTCTCTCTCTCTCTCTTGAATACGATGGCTGAAACAACTCCATTGAAGCGCCACCGAGAAGGAGAAACCCTAGCCGAAGAAGAAACGACTAAACGACAGAAGCCCTCTTCATGCTCTTCTTCCTCTTACAACGACCAGATTTCATGTCTTCTCAACGATTCGAACGAACTTAACCAACCCAATAATGACCTAACTTCCTTTATAAACGCTCTACAACAAGAAATTTCATCAGATGACCAAAACGCCGTAGTTTTTGAAGTCTCCAACGTCGAAGATTCGTCGACTTCGTGTGTTTCTTCGAAGGAAGACGATGCCGATGATGAGAACAAGGAGAAAGTGATGCAGCATCTTTTGGAAGCTTCTGACGACGAACTCGGCATCCCTAACACCGACTTTGGCGAGAGTAATTATGACATGATTAAGAATGATAGTAATGAGGGTTATGTTTACGGGAATAGTACTTTGTTAGATGGGTTCGGTGATGCGTTCTGGGAGCTTGAAGATGAAGCTGCTAATTATTACACGTTGCTGCAGTCTGAGCTGTTCTTGTAGAAACGCTAAGGGTAAATCTGAAGTCGAAGTAAATCTGAAAGAAAATGCCAATTTAAAAAAAAAAAAAGTGGGTCAGTTTTTTATATGGAATTAATTTCATTTTTAAGACACACTTCTTTTGTTGGCGGAAAGAAATATCATTTTAATTGATTGATTAATTTGTACTGGGACAAGAGATGATAATATCATTTTTGTTTCTTTCTTTCTTTATTAACTTTTGACTCTTCCTACTGTTTGTTGCGTCGTAAGATCGATCATCGTAAAACGCACGGGTTTTTGTATTTTTAATACTATATTTCTTGTGATTAAGAGAAACTGGCATATTGATGGAAGGATGCATGTAATTTAAGTAACGAATATAAACTTGATTTAAGAGCCAGAATCGTTTCTCGTGAGAATTAATCAAAGCGAAGCGAAAATAGAGGTTTCACGTCGCCCAATTTAACCTCAAACTGCAATGTTTTGGAGCTTTCGGTTAATTGTTTGCGTTTCGTATAGTCAGAGGATCTATATTACTTAATATCTCACAAAAGTTTTTCATATCTAAAAAAAGAATAAAATAAAAGAAATGTGTAATCACAAGAATTTTTAAGCAAAGTGTAGAGATTTTTTCATACTTTCTTGAAAGATTTTCTCCAATTTACTAAAAAATCTCATAATAAAATTTATATAGTTATTATTTTAAAACATTGCTCGACAAAAACATTGCTTGAAAAAAAAAAATTCTAAAGAAATTTTCTCTCATTTGCCTTTTTTTGGTGGTCATAGTTTCTCCTATCAACTCCGATATGAATAGCTGATCGCCACGAAATCTTCAGTCTTTATGTTTGGCTTTCTACCTATTTATTTTAACCATAGATCTTCACCTTCTAAAGCCTCCAGATCCACCGTGTCAAGTCTCTCCTCCACACACTATCCATTCCTGCTACATCTTGGAGTTTCTGGCATGCTACTTCACCTTTTACCTTGGCTCCTCCATCTGTGTGCTTCCCTTCCAATGACTTGTTCACGGGGGAACATTCTCAATTCATTTACCTGTTTTGCATCTTGTCTAGTGGTCTGTCTGTACAAGGCTTGAAATACAATTAGTTTCGTTTCAATGATTTTCGTAGGTGAGGATTGGAGTTCAACGTCATTTAAAATAATTATTTCTTAACGCCTTATCTTTGATGCATGCAAGTTTAGTATCAAATTTGTTTATTTATTTATTTTAAAGTTTTGTCTGTTTTAATTTTTATTATTGTTATGTTGTTTTGCACTAATCAAAGAGGATAGCTAATTTCCTTTATAACTCGCAAATTTAAGAATACTTAAATTTATGATTATGTTCAGAAAATATAATATTTAATTCAAAAAAATATAAACCTGAACTATTGGTATCCAAAAAATACTTTCGGGTGGAGAGGACGCACTAGTGGTCTAGAGTCTAGACAATTATATAGTATAAGAAAAAGAATGGCCAAAAATGGTATTCTCAGACTATTTATCTTACATGTACGTATAACCTTTTTCGACAAAGTACATGTACGTACAGCCTTAAGTAAATTAGAAAAAGGGTCATAATTACATAGAGGGGGGGTTATTTCATTTTTAATTGGATGTCAATTATGCATATTTTCAGGCCCGGCTCTTGACATATGCCAGAGATGCATTTGCATTAGATCCAATTTTTTTTTTTTTTTTTAGAATTAAGGCTGTTTTCAAATTTATAGAGTTCTATTTGCAAAGATTTATAAATTGAAAACGCATCATAATTTCTAATTTTCTAAAACACCATAATTTTTAAGAACTTAAAATGTTTAGAAGGAATCTGAAACATTTATGAAAGTTTCTCAATTTTTTATTTTTTCATAGATACTTTAGCGCTATTTTTATATTCTATATATAAATTCCGATGTTTTAAAAAAAACAAAATACATATGATATCTTTTAAATTTCTCAGAATTATTCTTATATTTTTCCACATAAAAATCTATTACTGCATTATCACGGTTAAATTTATGTAAGTCTAAAATCATATATATGGTGATTCACTATTAGTGTGGGACATAACATTTTAAGGGAATATTTTAATGGGAGCTGTATACTTCTACTGAAAGCATTCGGTGCAACCGGTGTATCTTGCTGAAATATAATTATAGAATATAGGATGTTGTAATACTGAAACATACAACTTTTAAGTCAGTATGTAACATAAACCGAATAGTAATGCTCTTTGGCACGTCAAATTAAATCGATCAAGTAATGATGCAATTGCATTATAGCAATAGACTTTGCCCAACAATAATGACGATGTTCTAGTGAGTGGACCAACCAAACAATGTGTTGGTTATGCAAATAATTTCAATCTCATGTGGCGATCGAATTATTTGCACCAAAAGTATAACGCTTACGCATATATAATTATTTTTTTGCCGACTAAATCATTATATTCGAAGATGCATCATATATCCTAGGTGCTTCAGTTCCTTACCTAAAATGTTAGTCTAAATTATTAACGAGTTCATCACGCAAGGAAGGTTCTGAAATATGAACATATTTATACGTAGATGTGAGATATACACATATTAACAAGCAAACCAAGCGTAATGGTATTTGTAAGCAAACTCATCTTACAAGCTGTAGTTTATTCTGTGAAAAAAAAATGTAAGAGCATCCGCATTCTAAAACACAATTTGAACTTAATTAGTAATAAAAATAAATCTTTTTTTTCTTTTGATGAGATTCATTTCATTTTTTCTGACAAACAATTCCTTTAAAGATAGTGATAATACTGCTCTAAGGAAGGTTCTCCTTAACCTTATGTAACAGTATCTTCAAACCTTCTTTTGAAAATCGAGAAATGTCATTTTGCGTGAAAAAGAATAACTAAACCTCTGAACCTAAAAAAACAAGAGAAGATGATTGATAGACTCTTCATTCTTGATTTACATGGAAGAGAATCCCCCCCAAAATACTGAAGGCATGCTTTTGGGATCTTTTGAGAAACCAAATTTATTGTACAACATATTATGAGCCTGATGAGGACGAAGAGAAGAAATTCAAAGCCGTAAAGTAGAGAAGTTTGATAAGGAGTTACACCGTTGAAAAATATCAGAGCCCGATCCGGCAACAGAGATACCCTAAGAAGGATCTGGAAGACTAAATCGAAGCATAAATCGAATTGGATGTTTATCTTTTGCAATAATCCAAGATTCATTTAAAACAACTTGAGAAACCTTTGCAAGCGAATCAATACCACTAACTTGTGGTTCATTAGGACATGTAAGGTTTAACAATGGCCCAAAAGAAATCCAATTATGATGCCAAAATAATTTAGAAGAAATACCCATGTAGTTCTTCGTTAGGAGAGTTTGACAATACGACGTTAATCCAACTCCTTCATCTCTGAAAATCAGCTTTCCAGAATAATAAATCTTTAATTACTAATATATTAATTCAGATAACTAATAAAAGAGGATGATCATTTCCAATTTAAAAAGTCCATTTTAGCTTGAGACTCAACACTTTATTCACTAATTCTCACACATCTTTAATCTAATAGATGAGTTTATAGTCAATAAAAAATGTTTACTAAAACATTAGTTTTGGATTTTTTTTCCTTAATTTTGTAAGTGTTAATAAATATATTTATGATGTTTTAGTAAACTATTTTTATGTAGGCACAATCTCTTTGGGGAATAGAATTTTTCATTTATAATTATTGATTAATGAGCTTGTGGTCGACAGAAATAGGGATTATTAATCAGCTTATGGTAACAAATTAAAACAACTAGAATGCTTTGGCGAACAAAGTTGAAAGTTTTCAGTAAAATGCTTTGATATACAAATAGATTTAGAAGTATCAATAAACAATTGTATTCTGAATCTGTATGATTTTCAAAATTTAATACCGTTAAATATAAAATATCCAAAATGGAAGGTCCAAAGTTAAAGCTGAAAAAATGATTCATCACAAAAGCGAATATATAGACAAATACGAAATGCCCACAAAAACAATGCGAATTTTATTTTGAATGAGCTTAATAATAAGAATGGGCCAATCGATTATGCTTTATGAGAGCATATATATATGCATAGTAATTGGACTAGTTATGTAAATTATATATCAAGTGACCACGAGTAAGTTACCTCTCTATAGTAAGGGTTGATATGCTCACAAAAAAACTGTTTTCCAGTTTCATGTCTCATCTATCAAGTAATCACGATTAAGTGACCTACACAACAAGGCAACACAATTTACGGATATCTCAATTATAAGTCTACCTTGCCTGTGAATTGTTATCTGTAATAAGCCCATAACTATATATCATATAAATTTTCTTCCCATAAAGTCTATTCCCGTGAATCACCATCTTATTGCAAGACTATGGTTTTGAGGAGCGGTTTTGTAATCTCAAGATTCTTGTATTCTTTTAGTTTGTTTTTGTAGCCGATGCAATCTGAACCTTAAACCCATGGTCATTTGAATCAAAGACCAGAACTAGGTATATTAGTCTCATTTCCACTGTTGATAAGATTCGAACCAAATACATGATCATATTCTCCTCCAAGAACTCCACACGATCTACGGATATCGGGTTCTTGTTCTTGTATTTAATCAAACAAATAAAAATGAGAAGTTAACTTGTAATATTTTTTATTATAAAAATTACCTTGTATTTGATCAAAGCTAATTTTGTAAGTAATTATTTTCGAACTCATGATTATATGTCTTTGTTTATAGTTTTCGCATCTGGAAATGGTGTTTTACTTTTAGAGTAGTGGTCAGTGGAGGCAATGGCATTAGGAATAATATTATTAACAATAAGCAAATCAATATTCGTTGCTATATAAATTCACTTTTAAAGTTGATGTTGCACTAGTGGAAGAAACATTAGGGAATCAACATAAGTAAGCTCATATTATTAGATTTTACAGTTGTATTAGACGACAAAATAACAGATTTAAGTATGTCAATAAAATTAAAATGCCAAAATGAGCTACTATACTAGCCTAAGCCTCCACCAACACTAACCTTGCTTTACTTCTTTATGCCTCAATCATGGGCTCATTTTTTCTCCTACGGCACCAAAAGAATTTTGCAGTGGTCAAATTAAATTAAATTATTGTCATTTAATCAAATCAAAGTTCTGCTCGAATATGATCCTCCAGCCAAAACAATTCATCTCATAAAAATTGAAAGATAATATATTAATATTTATTAAAAGGGCAATACATCTTTTTATACATTGGTACTTTAGCATAATCAAATAGTTGAAGATTCGACACGAATAAATTTGCTTTTAGAGTCGATGCAGCTGCTACTGAATGTGAATAAATTCTTCACAGACTTTGGGCTTAAAGTACTCGATTGAATCAATAACTTTTCTGTTTTCTCATTTTTTTTCTCCTCTTCGAGTTACTAAATGGCCAATCAATGATCATTCAAGGTACAAAACGACAAAAGCAACTAGCAAAAATTTAGTGATCTACTCTCTTCTCCCCTCTTTCTACTGCAAATTAATTAAGATGTGATCACACTTTAATTAATCACTTTAAAAGCTGTAGTTGCGTGTATGAGGATTATAACAATAGAATCTTTTAGAGCAAGAGAAAGATCTAAGAGCTAACGTAAGAATTGAAAAGAAGAAACATCCATTAAAATGTAAAGATCAAAACATAGATAGAGCTCAGCAGGAAACATGAAACTACACAATTACAATAAGTAACATAACAACAACCTCCTGGAATTTTATATATTAATAACCATAACTAAATAAGCCTTGTGTTTTATACCTTGTTAAAGACTGGCTAACTCCAACATTTCTCCCGGTAAAATCTTCCTATGCACTTTCTTTCAACAGCTCATCACGGCGCAGTTGTAAACGAAATTAACCGACTGTTTCTTCCCAAGTAAATGCCACTGTGGTGTAGCATCACCTGGAACCCATGAGTTAAGCTCAATGAATCCTTCACCTGGAGCCTTTGGTCCACCAATCACTATAACCTGATCCCCACAAGCTCTAAACGCTAAACCCCAACCGTTCATCGAACCAGCTTGCTCAGGTAAATTCCCAACTTTCACCCAAACTCGTTCTTCCTTATTGTACCTCCTAACCGCCATACCCGCATGATCAGCCGCGTAAAGCTGATCATTCACAACCGCTACAAGCGGTGGAGCCATCGCAGCCGCAGACATTCCATTCCCTTGGTTAGACCTCGGTGGAGACATGTCAGGAATCACTCTCCACCTCCTCGTCTTCAGATCAAACTCTTCACCACAAGTCAAAACCATTGGCTCGTTCCCTTCCCCAACACCAATTCCACCAATCACATAAAACTTGCCATCCATAAACAAACCAGAACACATTTTCCTCCGTTTGTTCATCTCAGGTAACACCGACCAAGTCTGATCCTCATAGTTATACATCTCCGCGGTATCAAGAATCCTACCGTTGGAATCGCAACCGCCAGCTAAAACCGCAATCTCTCCATAACTAGCAGAGCCAAACAAGCATCTAGGCATGTTCATACTCTTCCCGGTAGACCAAGAATTGGTCAAAAGACTGTATCTATAGATTACATACGAGCTCACTTCCCAACCAAACACAAGCAAATCAGTTCCAACAGCGAGAGACTCTTTGTCAGCGTACCTGAAACATTCGTTCTGTGGCATACTCGGCAAATGCATCCAACGTTTCGACCTGGGATCAAAAGCTTCCCATTCGTTGAGATGACAAGAGAAGTAAACCCAATGCTCTAGCGTCCCTTGTAACCTCCTGAGTCTGTAAATCTCTCCGCTTCGAATCAAGTTGCGTAAGCTACGACTCACTGAAGCAATGGAGCAGTAGTCAGCTCGAGAGCAACGAAGCAAACATGTAATTGAGTCGTCTTTGTTCATCCCTGGGATTAACGATCCAGAGTCTGAAGAAGATCCGTTTTCTCCCTCGTGGCTCGCCGAACATTCATCTTCTTCTCCTCCGTTACGGTTCAAGAAATCGGTTAGTTTGTGAATCTTTTTCTTGTGGTGGTTATGAAGATCAGTCTCGTCGCTGTTGAGAAAAGAGCGTTTTCCAGATACAGAAAAGCTCCATTTGTTTTCTTTATGGCTTGGCATGGTGAATAGCGTTGAAACCAGACAAGAATCTCTTGGTCGACCTTCGAACATCTTGTCTGAAAACATAAAAGAGTCCAATATGGAATGGAGAAAAGAATCAAGAAACTGGTTCTTTATTCAGATTGGATCCAAGCTTTCAACCAAGAAGAAGCACAAAGTCGAATCCATTTGAGTAAAATTTAGTTAAATCGAAATTCCAACTTCAATATAACATTCTCGTAAGAACAAATAAAAAAAGCAAAAAGAAAAACAGAAATGGAGAATTGTATTAGAAGAAGACTAAGGAGACTGTGTTGATTGATTGGATGATGAGGAAAACAAATTAAAAAAACTATAGATTTAATTAACTAATGTTCTCTCTCTCTCTCTGTTTTTCCATTTGTCTATCTTTCATATACCTTAAGGTTTAAGCACCTCTGCAAATCAGTAGAAGCAAATGGGATTTGTAGACAAAAAATTGTGTGGAACATTTTTCTAATCTGTTTTTAATGAATTAACTTATCTAATTATTCTGTACTGTTTTTACTGTTATAATCTTTTAGCTAAAGAATAAATTATTAGTTAATTAAAATTCAAAGTTCTTTTCTTTACTTCATTACTGAACAGGCGTGTAATCCAATACCTTGAATCTAACCATGCTGTTGCTTCAATCGTACAATATTGTTTTTATAAATTAAGTACAGAACTCTCAACACTTTTGTTTTTTTTTTCTTTTAGTTTCAGTTTCATCATATTTTATCATCAAAATAACAGTTTATAAATTGCAATCGTACTCTTTCCTTTCTTGGGACATGGTGGTGCCAAGAATGTGGATGATTTGTTTATTGAATTAATTGCTGTAAAAAAAAAGTTGGATAAGGACGAATAAAAACGTAGTCACCGGATGGTTGTTGTTTTCCCGGCGATTACACGACGGAGCCGCCAAGTTTTGCGGTAAAATGGAGACCCGGTTCGACACGTGTTGCCACCCCCTCCATAAGCCTGACTTCGTCAGTTTTTTTAGCTTTTGTATTTTTTTACTTTTGACTCCACTTCTCACATGAGTCGTTTCTTTCTTTTTTTTACTTTTGACTCTAGTTAAAAAGCCGGCTAGGAACAAACTGGAATAAATACCCTACGGGCGAGAGTACGATACATCTGATATAGTGGGGGCCTACATATATATAATATTTGAATACCTTTAGCTTTAGGGACGTTTGGTATTTGAATACAGCGGGATGTAATGTATGATGTTATTGTGTGGACCCTAGTAATTAACGATTGGTCACATGAGTCATGACGATGATCGTTTTACACCTAACCATTGACTTTTTTTTCCTAATTCTGTTGGGAACTCAAAACATAACATCAATGGTTGGAATGTAATTTAAATAAATAAAGAGCGAAACACTATTTTTCATGTTGAAATCTTCGAGTGATCTGACAAGTTTCTTAGACCATATGCATTCAGAATTTTAATCTAAAATTCACATATTTTCCAAAAAAAAAAATTATTATTATTATATTTTAATTTTATAAACTCACTCTTTATAAGTTTAATGGAATGAACTTGGTCCATTATTGTATCACGTAGCGGTCCACAATTAGTCTAATTATTAATTTTTTTTAAATAAATAAAAAAAAAATAATAATAATAAAAAAATGTTTTTATGAATTCCAAAAAGAGTTCACTAGACTTTATATGTATGCACTCTTGCTTCATGACGCACTCTTGCTTCATGACGATTTCTTTTTTTTTTAATTATTTGATTAATACTATATGGTAGAACAGGTTTTCAACACGCACGCATTTAGTCCAGACAAATTTTTACATGAGTTGACAGAACTCACATTCCTTGTTACGTAATAAAACCAGCATTTCTAGTAAATTTATGGTACGGTAGATGTGTTGCTTGTATATTTTAATATCACGAGTTCAAAGATGATCTCATGTTCTCTGACAGAATGATATTAGCAACCTACATTTTTGTCCGTCTGAAACTTTTGGTAGAGTTACGATGACGATGTAGCATTGTATGATTGAAAGCTTACCCAACAGTTTTTGATAAGAGTTTTGGAGCTGAATGTAGTTGATAATCATTTTCACAGTTTATAATAAAACATAAGTAGTCAGCTATGGAGTTGAGGATGAGGATTATTAAATCAAATCGGGATATTAGGAAAATGTTCCTTAATATACCGAACAACATATGTTTATTTTTTGTGTCAGGATTTGTTCTACAAATTTGCTTATAAAACCACATTTGTATTGTCTTAGTCTCAATAACAAACTAAACGGAGCTTGGAAACAATGCAAATAACTCATATGATGTTCACACTTTTAGTTATCTTGTCTATAGTAAAATTGTTAAAGCAAGTGATCAAATGATTGCATTTTGATATCTGTTCAGATTTAACGTTATTAGCTTATAAGAAAATTAGATTTGCTTCATCTAAACAAGTAGCATTCTACTTTATACTTAAATAAATCAGATTATTTTAGGTAATTGATATATAGTCATATATATTAAGTTTATTTCTCGCACGATTTTGCCATTTGACACTTCGTTTATAAGAAATTTGAACTTTAGAACTTAATGATACTACTTTTTTGTGAACTTTCGAACTTTATGATATTACTTTTTGTTCTTAACTACTATTAATTAAAGTTGTATTCATAAGATCATAGAAACATCTTCCATGCATACATGTTGAATACAACTAGAATTAATAGTAGTTAAAAAAAAAATTAAACTATTATTTGAAAGGTCTAGTACTTCTGACTAAGATTTTACATGCATACCTGTCAAATAATAAAATTCGAAATTTTACTTTTGTCTGGCAAGTAGCACAACTATGATCCTAAGATCATCAATCAATAATTTAAAGACATAATAGAGGTTTTTAAATAATTTTTACTATAAAATAATAATATAATTAAATTTTATTTTAATAAATTAAAAGAAATTATTTATTGAAGAATACGTATAAGAAAGATAAAAGATTAATTAAGAATTATCTCTTGCATCTCTTAAATAAGAGGTGTGTTTTATTTCTTTATCATTTTTTTCTTTATAATATTTTAATGTTTAGAAACTGGATAAAAAGATTGGGTTATTGATGTTCTAATATGAGAAAAAAGAAGGATAATTTATCTTTGACAAGCAAGACTTGCTTTATTATCACAAATAAAAGTGCTCTCACTACTCTACCTTAAGTTGAATAAACAAGATAGTGGATCGCATTTTGTACGTCCCTAAATAGAATTCAACGTTATCTTACAAATTAAGGAAATTGCTTACTCGTTTCAACACGCATGGGAGTGAAAAGCTATAATGACAAATATGGACAATGTTAATGGTATTAGCCTATGAGGAAGAAGGAAACAGAGAAAATGAATACGAAGTTAAGAAAATTTGTCCGAAAATGAAGAAAAAGTCAAAAAATTAAAAATGAGACTCTTGGTTTTAGTCACATGTCTGACTCAGCATCTGACTAGATTGGACTCGACGCTTAAGTTTGTTATGGCCCCATCTCATTCGACTCATTAAAGTTCGGAAAAATGCAAGGAAAGAAGTCACTTAACATTTCTTACAAAAATAGAAAAAAGTAGTATAAGAGATAAGTGACAAAAATTGATATTCCGAGTCTTATAAAAAGATATGGTCATCTTTATTTGCATATAAAAAGAGGAAGAATGTTTAATCCGAGTTCTTAATTACCCAAACCAAATTGAAGAAGTAAAAAGTAGTATTCGAACCAAATTCAACACACATAAATCAACCTTATTTTCTTTTTTGTACAAAACAAAACACCAACAATTTTTTTTTGTATAGCAGTAAATATAACTTTACAAAATCTAGTCAACACACATTAATGATGATGACTTCTCATTGTTTCAAATTGTAAAATTTTGTTATATGCACATATCCTAGTTTTTGCCCCCAACGTTTTGACCACCGACGCTCTATCATTTTTTATAGTTATAGTATAAAGGTAAGTTAAGTGGATCTGGTTAATATTGAAAAATAAGAAATCAAACGTGCGGTGTGTGGGGTTTTAATGAAAGATGAGAAGTTAAAATCTTTTATTACTTTTCCTCACTAATTGCAGCTCGACTCACATTTGGCTTAAAAGCAATAGTAGACGCAACACACTTGACTTCTCTCTTTTTGTTTTGGTATTTTAAAATTTTCACATTTATATTTCTTTCGTTTTTGTTATTACTTATGGTCGATATGTAATATGCTATAGGTTATTGTACCCCAAAAAATTGAAACATTGTTAGGTTTGTCAATCGATCTCAGTCAGTCTCATAAACATGTTTTATGTATAGTTTAACATTTACATACAAAACTTGACTAAAAATCTTGCTTTTATGGGGTGTAACTAAATAGTAAATACTTACCTCTTTTGCCAATTACTAAAATAATGATAGATTTCCTGCCATTCGTGCTTTTAGTTCTCATCTCATATAATTGATCTTGAGCTTTTGATATATATATATTTTGAGAGACTTTGTTACGACTTAGGAGTTGTGGTGATCATGGGACAATAAAGAGTAACCAAATGTTTACGCAATCGAATATGTATGTAAATAACGATTTAGATAACTATCTTAGTAATATTACCCGTCACGTCTTTGGTTATGTAGTTTTTTCAACCTTATTGTTATTCAACTCACATGTTATCTATATACACACGTCACAGGCTCACGTATTACGTATGTATATGTTCTCTCGGATGCGTAGCACAGAATGTCAAGAACAGCAAATCATTGTTACCACACACTGACACACATAAACACACGCGTATTTATACACATACAAGTATGTAAAATGTAATGTTTTAGCCTAGAAAAAGCATAATGTAGTGACGTGTATTGGTGGTTTTTTGAAATCAGAATACATTGGAGGATGATGTGGCAATCCCATTGAGGAGAAGTAAGGGAGTGGGCATCTTTATAGACAGCTTCAGAGGGGAATAGACACACTTCGTTAATCAATGCCAATGGTTTATATTTGTGGGTATAATTAATAACACGTTGTTATAACTCATTTATATATAACTGAATTACAACTGACGTGAAAAAGATTAACTGAATATTATTTTTATGTCTTCTCGGGGAAATTTAAAATCCAACACAATAGCTTGCTGAAATGGTTGCTACAAATGTACAATTATCAATGTCCACTTGGACGTTAGAAACAAGAAAATTAAAGTATAATACAAGACTATTAATACCAAAAAAGGCACTACAAAAATGTCTCAGCTTTGCATATAACATACACGCTTCAGGATTCACGTCGTATGCAACTATACAACGAGGCCATAAGTAGCCAACAATATAACATACACGATTCTTTTTTGATATAACTAATATACAATGTCATCAATATGACTTTTTTGTAAACGAGAGGAAAATTAATCTTTTATTTGTTCAAATTGTCTCGTAATATACAAGAAACTTGATTTTGTATTTAGTTTCTCCTATGGCGCATATCAGCTATCAACTCTGTCTATGCATTGCTGATTAATAAGTGTGTCAAATATATTACTAGTATATATATCCGAAAAAACAAATGCAGACAAAAACAGGCCTCAGTATCAATTAGACGTCATTTTTTCATAAACGACGTTTGATCTCACGATTTACACGTAAATGGAAATAGTCAATACGAAATAGAGTTTATTTATAAATTCGTGTTTTAGAAAGACGTGTTGCAGTGGATACTACTATACTCGTGTGGTTAAAAGGAACTATTTCCTAATAGAAGCATCCTTTAATTTATACTATATGTTTAAACCGTGTGCATGTATGCATCTTAGAATTGAAATATAAAGGTTGCGTCGTATTAATATATAAAGAAAAATTTGGATATTTTTACTAATTTTCTGAAAACAATATGCATTTTTTAAGCTTTTCGAGATCGATCTGTTTCCGTTGCACCGTAGATATGTCGGGAATCGTGTTCTTCGAGGGAGAGCATTAACTCTAGATGTTGATTGATGCAACTTAAACCTAAAATCAAAGCATGAATCTGGCCAAACCCAAATTCCAAACACACACGAAAAGAACGACGAACAAATGCTTTTCTTCAGAATTTCAACTCATCCAATAGCCACACGCCGTCACTTGAAGCTTTGCTCAAGTACGACTAATTGCCTTATAAGGTAAAAATAGTTTTTCAAAAAAGGTAAAAGAAAAATAAAAACTGAAAAACATTTCAAGTTATATATAAATTGCGTAATTTTTCATCACTAAAATACAAAAGATCTGCACTAGTGGGAAAAAAGAAACTAAAGATGTGTCAGTTTTAATTCGATGGTCATGTATAGTTGGTCTTTAAAATGTAAAAAATGTTTTTTTTTTATTTAAATAAATTTAACATTCTTTCGGGAAAAAAAATATAGAGCTGTTTGAGTCGATTAATCTCGGTACGATCATACAAACTGGGAACCTCTTCCTACGTAAGAGGATCTATGTAAAGCAAAGATATATTGAATGAGAATAAGTGAATAACGGAATTCGACACTGTCTTTTTCTTTTTATTCGATCATTTTCTTCCACTATTACAAACTTTTAAGTTCCAGATTATACAGATTGATAATGTGCTAAGCCCACTTTTAATTGGAACAAAATTGTGATTGTTAATCTTTCAATCCATGCATGATTTTCTATGACTTTCCAATCCAGTCTTATGAAAGGAGTCTTTAACAATGTAGTTTTTTGGGGTGAATACCTCGGTGTGATATACTGACTAAAGGAAGATGCTGGAGCATGTGCTTTTTTCTATCTTTTTGGTTTGTCATTCGCAAGAGACAACTGAAAAACTGTTTGAATTTTTTTTGTCTGATGTTAGATGATAGAGTATGCAGGATGATTCACACAAATAGCTAAATCTATATATTCAATTGTTAATTCCTGAAACGGAAAAGCTTATCATAGAAGAAAAATAAGTTAAAATATAGTTTGAACCCATGGAAAATACGAAATAAGATCACAAGAAACCCAAATAGATGAAGCATTCGTGTGAGTTAAAACTCATGCTTTGATTTTAGGTTTCAGTTACATCTATCAACATCTAGAAAACCAAATATGTTTGGGACAAAGCATGAGTGGTCAAAGCATTGGTGTGAGATGTTGGCTACAGGAAGATGTTGGGAGATAAGAGTATTTTTTGCTTTGTCTTACCTTAGAGACAACTGGAAAGGTATGAAATATTTAAGCTCTATATTTTATACGTTTTGATCATTTTATACGGTTTTGATCATTTTTCGCAAATATTAGCCAATAATAATTTATCTTTTCATCTGAAAATTTATAATTAAAACCATATAAAATATACAGCTCTCGGAAAGATTTAATATCTCTATACTTTTTTGATCTATAAGTCTATAACCCTATATCTATGAATTCAAAGCCATGTTTTTATACCCTTGAATAGCTGAAACTATATGAAAATATTTGATCTGTGGCCATCTCTAGTCGTGTGTGAGTAGATCTCTATGTAGCCCAATACACTTACAATTCCAAAATATGTAAGCCTAAGCCAATATTGTACCTAGTTCAAAGTCTTACTCTGAAACGAGCCACATGATAAACCGTTGTAATTGTATTGGATACATAGAAACTCTTAAGGCCTCTATTATTCAAACAATGGGCCCAAAAAAACTAATTGGAATTATATGTACGCTATTGTAAATTGAAATAAGCTACATAATGGGCCGTACTCAAAACGACATTAAGGCCTTTAGTTAAACAAACAATAGGCCCAAATATCGTCTTCGACGGCAAAGTCCCTGACGAACAGAGTTGTCCACTTTTCACTACCGGAGTTGACTCTAAACTCTTCTTTGATCAAGATCGGCGCCAAAACTAAACGAAAATGGGAAACAAGAGAATCTTGATCTTCCTTTTGGCTTGTGTAGCCTCACTCTCCGTAGTCAAAGCTCTTTCTCAAGAACCAGAACTTAGCTCGGCTCGTGTCGTCTTCCAGGTTCATCTCCCGTCTTCTCTTCTCTGCTACCAAAGATTAGATATTTCGTAGTTAGGATTACTCTTCGGTTCTAGGGTTTTCAAGAAAGTCTCAAGCTTTGGACTTGTGTAGTAAAGATTCCAGTTTTTGTTTACTTTCGGACACAAACTCAATGTAATGTTCCATGTGGATGTGCAGACTAGTTATGGGGATATTGAGTTTGGATTCTATCCCAAGGTTGCACCAAAGACAGTGGATCACATCTTCAAGCTTGTTCGTTTAGGAGGATACAACACTAATCATATCTTCAGGGTACTTTACTTAAAGGCTCAAGCTTTGAATTCAATTTTGCATCTTTGGACTGTGTTTTTTGGAAAGTGGAGATGAATGTTTCAAGTCATTTTGCAGGTTGATAAAGGTTTTGTTGCTCAAGTTGCAGATGTGGCGAATGGAAGATCAGCCCCGATGAATGAGGAGCAAAGGAAAGAAGCTGAGAAGACAATTGTTGGAGAGTTCAGTGATGTCAAGCATGTCAGAGGTATTCTTTCCATGGGAAGGTATATATATATATATTTGCTCCATCTCTTGTAGCTTGGTTTGTGTCTATGAATGTTCTTTATTTGTTGCGTGTTCATGTCTTTATGGTGAAGGTTTTTGCATCTCTGTGGTTTTTGTTTTTGTTCGGTAGATATGACGATCCGAACAGTGCACAGTCTTCGTTTTCGATGCTTCTTGGTGATGCTCCTCATCTTGATCGTCAGGTCAGTTTGCTAATTCAAACTTGAGCTGTTCGTTTAGCTCTTTGCCAAGGTGAACTAGTAATAAGATTGGTGATAATATTCAACAGTACGCTGTGTTTGGTAAAGTGACTAAAGGAGATGAAACATTGAGGAAGCTAGAAGAAGTCCCTACTCGCCGTGAGGGGATTTTTGTAATGGTATGTCTCTAAGACGGCTAGGCTTTTTTTTTTGGTTGCTTATGTTGGGCTGCCTAGTAAATAGTTGGCTTTTACTTTCCCTTTTGCAGCCGACGGAGAGGATCACGATTTTGTCGACATACTATTACGGTAAATGCAGTCAAATCCAATTTGTTTGTTAGCTTAAATCTTTCTGATAACTCCTTCTTCTGACGTTTGATGCTGACATGGGACACTTCAATTATGGTTAACTACAGTCCACAAAGAGATGTGACTGTAGCCTGAATCGCTTTAAATCAGGTCATTCATGTGTCCTAGTAGATAAGTCTCAGGATTTAGATAGCCTTTTGAACGATTGGTGCTGTTTGGGATCAGAATAAAATGATGCTAAGTAATTAAGAGTCTTAATCAGATATGCAGAGATCCCTTAAAAAAAAAAGAGGAACTCACGGGGTTAATTATTTATAATCTTGTTCTTAGACACTAAGATGGAGAGCTGTGAAGAAGAGAGATCTATCCTGAAAAGAAGGCTTCAAGCATCTTTTGTCGAGGTCGAAAGACAGGTGATTTGAAATGTCTTATAGATCACGTTTTTGATGAGAAAGCTCGGCCTTTTTTAATGAAACCGTAACATTTTATGGCCCCTTGTGTTTTTGACAGAGAATGAAGTGCTTCCCGTGAATCCGTGCTAAGGACCTTTGCTAAGTAAGGAACTGTTCAAAACAGAGCCTAAAACAAAGAAAAAGCCGACATCTTTGTTTCTTTTGCTGTTAAAAACTCAGGATGCTAAGACACAGAGATTCATAAGTCTTTTTGAGTTTAACAGTAAAAAAATCGGTTGATAAAACATTTAGATCATGGTTTGTTTCCTTCCTAGTCTGCAGAATCTGATCCAACCGGGACAAAATCCCAGGTTCTGAGCACCAAATAGTCAAATTCTGATCTAGTGAGAATAGCTCCGGAGGACAATAGCAACAACACATGTGCTCTGCTTTTGTAGCTCTTCTTCTCTCTCTTAAAAAACAAGGCATGTCTCTCATTTCACACAAATAGTCTTTTTCAGTTTCGTTGACCTTTGTCTGTTCCTTTCTCCTCTATTTTTTGTCCTTTTCCTCTTGATTTTCATCACATCCTGTTTTTGTTTTTGGTCTGAAAATCCAAACAATACTACTTCTTTTGCATTTAAGGAGATGGCTTGTTATGTCTGTTGTTTAGGGTTCCTAAATAAAATTAGACCCAAAAACTTAGGAAGAGGTCATATGATAGTTAATTAGAAGTTTAGAACCAATGGGTTAAAAAACAAGTGTTGTATTGGGGCTTTGTAGTGGTGTGACAACTTTAGGTGACCCACAACAGTACTTGTTTAGCCCATTGGTTGCAACTAACCAAAAAAATTAATATCCAGGGTTTATACTTTATACAATTTAGGGTACATATTTAATAGTCTTATTACCAAACCAGAAAAATAAAATCAAATCTGACACGTGATTTCATTCAGATATCCACTTTGTAAATCAGAATCACGTCTACTTCCATTCCATAACCAATGCATTTGCAGTGTCAAGTTCTATGAGTAAAATTGTTTTTGTTCACATGATCGGACTATCGGACTAACCCATGTGAGAATGTATAATATGTTGATAACAAGTAAACATTTTTTTTCTTTCAAAATGAAATCTATACTTTTTTCATATGTATTGCTTGAAAGTTCAACAAGAGCTCATAAACTTTTTTAAGTAATCTTTTTACGAAATGCCATTTGATTATCAATTTATATGTGTTTTAAAATGATAGTTTTATGTTTATCAGAGAAATTACAAACACTAAGAAAACCCAATTTAAAATCTTTCCCCCCAACATACTAGAAGCTTAATAATACCAAAAACAAAAATTAGAACATTTTACCTCTTAGTTATTTTAAATTGGGATGAGGAATTTTTCCCGTACCACATTTTTCTTTCAGAACAAGTTATTTAATTTTATGAACGTAACTTACGAGAGAGAAGTTTGCATCTTGGCTTTCGAGATTAAGTTTTAGTTTGTTAGTTTACCATAGTATAAATTATAGTGTAATGCTATCATTTAGAGATATACATGATAAATTTACATTTTTGAGATAAATTACTAAATTATATGTTCGTGTAATAATTAAGTGTTTCGTATGATAATCAGAGCGTTAATAGTTATAAAAGTTCCTTTATCAACATATATGATAATTTTTCGCCTGCAATTGCATAGCAAAATAATATGCACAGAAAAATATATAAGCTATTCGTTTCCTGACAAGTATTGAAATAATTAAATAAATTAAACACAAATAGTATGTATAATCAATGTTCATCTTCTTTTTTTACTCTTATCATTTTATTGTAATTTGATGACAAGAAAGCAAAGAGAAAATACAAACTTTTCCTCAAAACATTGCCATTTTTCTAATATTCATCTACTTTTAATTATTTTGCTCTACTATTTTGTCGTAAACTGAAGAAATTTTCTAATATATGTCAAACTCCAAACCGAAGATGTTATCTTTGTTTTTTTTTGCATTATCATTTGTTTGGGGATTGAAGGGATTGTCTTGATTTTGTTTTGTGGGGGCATTGCAAGACAAGTCATAAGATGAATATTACTCGCTTGTTTCGAATCAGTGGCTTAAAATTATCTTGTTTGTTTCCAAGTATTTGAATAACTACAAGTTTCTATATTATTATTTTTTGTTTTCTAACGTATTTTGTAATGGCCAAATAGTTATGGCTGAGTACAACAAAAATGAATACATTGTAATACCTTCAGATATTATCTGGTCAGTTATGCAAATTTATTTATCAGATATATATAGTTAAAAAAATCCAACAATGAATATTACATTACAATGTGTACACATCAACGTATCGAGAAATTTGTACAGAAATTGAATTTTATGAGAGGACAACAGTGGCAGAACATCACATGAGGTCTCATACACCCTACCTTTTCTATTTCATTTTCTGTTTTCATAAAAATTGTAAGAGTTTTGTGGGTTTTGGACAAATGTTCATGTTTGTATCGGTCAGATAAATTTGTAAACATGTTAATATTTGTACAAATGACCAAATGTTAAAATTTGGTATGAGAATACCTGTTTTGGGTCAGGTTCAAGCGTGCTCTTCACTTCACCCTGCATCACATTTATCAAAGTAATATATAATATTGACCAACTTATACGCTATATTCTTCCTTTTAACGAAAATTTTTCCAACACCTTTCTTGCTTACTTGTATTTAGTATGTACAATCATATACTCGATGGATTTAAAAATAAAAATTAATTCTACTGCTTAGATCAATTTAGTAATGTGAAACCGTATAAGATACTATATATCGTATTTCTATGCAATAAATTATATTTAGTAAATTTTGATTTCTTATATTCCCTCCGTATTTTATTAAGTGTCGTTTTGGGTCTATACACATAGTTTAATAAAACATATAAATTTGTATATTTTCAAAATAAAAATACAACTACTTATACATTTAACCATATTTCAACCAATAGAAAAATAAATAGGAAAATATTATTAATAAATTTTGCATTGAAATCTTAAAACGACACTTATTTTAAAACAAAAATTTTATTCTAAAACGACACTTATTCTAATACGGAGAGAGTACTATAAAATTTTAAATTTGAGATATCTCTATTAACCAAGTGACGATCATACCACATCTATTTAATACCGCTAGCAAGTCTCTCACAAATTTAGGAAATTTACAAGGATCCAATATTCTATCACACATTTAGCTATTTAAATGACCTTTATAATTTTATTGTAGTATTTTTAGTTTTTAAAACAGGTTAAAATTCACTTACATGATTGTAGGTATTGTAACCATTGTTCTTATGATATTAAATATAGTTCTTTCTAATGTAACCCCATGTCAATCTATTAGCGAAATAATTACTGTGTTCTATGTCAAAAATGCGTCTTCCTTTTGTTTTCTATATCTATGTGGTTGGCGTAGAGTCAAGTTCGTGATTTCCTTACGAGA
>KE153688.1:40724-53202 GCA_000411075.1 Sisymbrium irio | reverse complement strand
TAGGATGGTTCTTATTGTTTAGGCCTGTTGTTATTGCATGAATCCTTGTTTTGATTGCCAATGAGAGTTGTTGATTGAAGCTTGGTTCCATATTATCATTGCGTGAGAGTGTTTTGGTCTATCTATTGCTTAATTGCTTAGAAATGATTGTCTGATTGTGTCTAGCACCCTTTGTCACCACTTAGTCATCTGAAAGTCTTTGATCCTTGATCTATGAGTCTAATACCTCTCTCTCTTATTGCATTTCCTCTGTTTTTAGCTTTGTTTTACTTTTGATTATTACTCATTAGGTTGTTAGACACTTCACCTTTGTTTGCACTTGGATTAAACTTGAAACTACATCATTAGTGTGTTCAATTTCCCCTTTACATGGATTGATATCTTAAATCTTATAATGACTTAATTAGGGTTTAGTAATTGATTACTAGATGAAAAGCCTACTATCATTTATGTTTATATGTCTTTATCACAAATAATCAAGAAGAAAGTATCGGAGCTAAAAAAAGTATTAGTTTTCAACCTGTTCCATTGATCAAACACCGTTTTTACTATAAACACAATATAAGATAATTGGATTTATATAAAAATAATATCATAATCCAACCAATATATATATATAGAACAAAGGTTCATAACTGGATCTGAGAAAAAAAGATAAAAAAATGTCCTCGCATATAAATGGGCTTTGTGTAGAAACACAATCCACACTGATGGAGAACTCATGTTTCTCCAAAAGTCTATTTACATATACGACTATACGCCTAGACCATAGAGAGACAAAGTCATGTTACAATTATAAATACTATTATAAATGGGTTTAAAGAAAGAAGTCTAATCATATCATAGAATAGTTCGTACCAAAAAAATATCATAGAATAGTGAGTGAGAATCACCATGTAAATAAGGGTTCGCATATACTTCTTGACGACAAAATCACAAGTTTTGTTCAAGATTATTAGTAAAGTTCTACTAAATATTACTTTTAAAGTATCATAGAAATTTATTTTTTAGGCTTTTAGCTTGATTACGTGGTATATTCCAGCCCTACAAAATAGTTTATTCATCTTTTACAGCTGTTGGTTTCCATAGTTAAACTGGATTCCACCAACCATTTGGAAACCAACGATAAATACAAAAACATTAATTAAATATTTAATCTGATTGTATAAGTAGTATGATCAGAGGTAGAATACTAAAATTAAGGTTGGGAATATGTATATACTCGAATTATCATAGAAGTATTAACAATTACTAAGTAGTTTTCTGCGCTAAAAATATAACTACATTTGATTATTTAAAAACAAAAATATGAATTTATTAATATTTTAATTTCTTAAACTGGTTTAAATAGATAAAACCAAAACTATAAAAGTAATTATTTATAAGTTGGTTTTCTTTCTGTTTGATTTTATATCTTTTTAATTGGAATTTAAATATAAATTTAGTGAAATCAAATTATGAACATTCATTTTTTTAGACAACTGAAAACATTTATTTTTATTATATATATATATATATTTAAAATGATAAAGCTAATAAACTTAGGTTATGTATTTAGTTATTTTTTCTGTTTAAAATATATTGCATCAATCAAAAGATTTGTTGTCTCAGTAAACTGGCCATATATAAATTAATGTGAAAAATTTTATATACTTCAAATTATATTATTTTACATTTTCAATAATAATAATATTAATCTTATGATATACAGAAAATTTTGGTTATTATTATATTTTAAAACTCTTACAAAAGTAAAAAATATGTATCAATAAAATCACACGTATCATTATAAAGTTAAAACGATGCCACATTTTCAATATGCTATGTCATAATATTTCTCAAATGAATATAATAATGACATATAAGTGTATTTTCTAAATAATGTCTACAAGACTAGGGGATTGCATTAAGGGTGAACAAAAAAAATTATAGCATTAAGGTATATATATATTGAAAATATTTCTATCGGTATCTACAGAAAGATAATGTACAATATTTTAGTATCATATTCACAATTCAAAAATACTTGAATACCGGTTTCCAACTTTTTTTCAGCTACATGATACAAATCTTTTTCATTTTCAAATTCAATATGATTAATTAATTCATAATAGCTATTTATTCGATTGATAATTCTGGAACACTTATATCATAAAATACTCAAATTACCTAATCAAAGTATTCATATATATCCAACATAAAAATAAACAAACAAATTCATATAATGGTTATCTCGACCATTATCAATCTTTTAAATGAAGAAAATACTTTGTGATTTGGTATGTGAAACTATAATATACATGTAATCTTAGACGTCCCATACAGAGAGTAAAAACTTACTGAAAATAAATCACTTTTAAAAAACAAAACAATTAGAATCAATATTCATCTCTCACTCTCTTTCTCTCATCAGCTTCGAATCTTGTCTCCTATATTATATACTCATACTAATAATAAAGAAATTAAAACCATATTTCTCACTTCTAGCCTATCTAATTAGCCTATAAGTGGTGTATAGTCTAACCCGATTCATTTCACCACCATACCATCTTCTTCTTTATTTATTTATTTATTTTTCTCTTTCTCCTTTTCTAATCTTGGAATACCAAAAACGTT
Organism: Sisymbrium irio; assembly: GCA_000411075.1. Classification (NCBI taxonomy): domain Eukaryota; kingdom Viridiplantae; phylum Streptophyta; class Magnoliopsida; order Brassicales; family Brassicaceae; genus Sisymbrium; species Sisymbrium irio. The sequence goes on along the minus strand of KE153688.1, from coordinate 50,586 downwards.
TCAGATTTTCGGTTCTCTCTAGCTACTCTAAACCAAAGACAAGGTGCAGAGAGGAAGAAACGATCAAGGAATAAGAGACTCAAGAAGAGATATGTCTTGTAATAACAGCTTAGCTTTCTTTCCTGCGAATTTCAGTCTCCAAAACCATCACCAAGAAGAAGAAGATCATTCTCAATCTCTTCTTCCTTCTTGCACTCTACCTCAAGACTTCCATGGTACATCCCACTAACACAATTCTCATGTTTTTTAGAATTCTCTCGATTTCTCATAATCTGCTCTGTGTTTTTTCAGGGTTTATTGGTAAGAGATCTCCAATGACGAACAACTTAGAAGGGTTTTGTAACTTAGAGATGAACGGAGAGGAAGAGTTTTCAGACGATGGATCTAAGATGGGAGAGAAGAAGAGGAGATTGAACATGGAGCAACTGAAGACGCTAGAGAAGAACTTCGAGCTTGGTAATAAACTCGAGTCAGATCGAAAATTAGAGCTGGCTCGTGCCTTGGGATTACAACCAAGACAAATCGCGATTTGGTTCCAAAACAGAAGGGCTCGATCCAAAACAAAACAGCTCGAGAGAGACTATGATGCGCTCAAGCGTCAATACGAGAGTCTGAAAGACGAGAATGAAACTCTTCTAACTCAAAACCATAAGCTTCAGGCTCAGGTAAATAAAACAATGCTTCATAACACCAAAAGTCATAAATATTAAAATTGTAGTATTTTTTGTTTTTAGACTAGTTTTTATCAAATTATGCAGGTAATGGCATTAAAAAGCAGAGAACCAATAGAATCAATCAATCTGAACAAAGACACAGAAGGTTCATGTAGTAACAGAAGTGAGAACATCTCTGGTGACATAAGACCACCGGAGATCGATAGCCAGTTCACTGGAGGACATCCACCATCTTCACCGACGACAACAACGATGCAGTTCTTTCAGAATTCTTCGTCAGAACACAGAATGGTGAAAGAAGAGAACAGTATCAGCAACATGTTTTGTGGAATGGATGACCAATCTGGTTTTTGGCCATGGCTTGACCAACCACATTACAATTGAATGTGGTCGACCTTTACTGTTAATCAAATTTCAAATTTTCGTTTTTTTTTTCAATGTGATCACACGAACTTATTCATGTTTTAACTTCAAGAAACTATATGAACCAAATAAGCAAAATATCACACTAGTTTTTGTGGTAATGAGATGTTAAAAAAAAAAAAAATTATATTCATCATATTATTTAATAGTTAATCATATGGGCCAATGATTAGACACTAAAAAGTCTGAACCATGTGACTGTATATTTTACAACTCATTTCCAGAAACGCTAAGAAATAAATTAAAACAAAAAAAAATGCCACCAAAAAAGAAATTTCCATGAAACAAATTATGCATACGTAACAAATCATCTACCGAGTGAAAAATAAAGGAGATGACGTAGACAATGTTTTTCCGCACGTTGATTGTACGTCGGTAACATATAAAGAGTAACGGTATGGTTATTGTAAAAATTTGAAAAGAGTGAAGGGAAGAACATCAATTTAAAGATTCGAGGAGAGGATGAAGACAAATAGGGTTAGAAAGTGGTCAGTCTCTTTCTAGAAATGGACCCAACACTTTTTACGTTTTTAATCTACACTGACGTTAATCGAAGACTATAAAAACTTAATAAAACGCCGAGGACTCCGAGATTAGTATTCAAAATTAACCATTCAACAAACATGTAGATTATTTGATTTTAAGATGATCCGTGAGCTTTTAGCGGAATTTCCCTCCTGGTAAGGGACATATCCTTGATTAATAAAAGTGTTGTTTCAAAAAAAAAAAAGACAGAGAGAAATTGGGTAGTAACTTAGTAGGTATGGAAATTTAGAAAAAAATCGAGCTAGTTCTTTAAACTGACTTTAAAGTTTAGACGTCGCCATGTATCATTACTTAGCTTTTTAGTTCAATAGTACCCTTTATCCAAATCTTTGTATGTCCAAGAGGATAATCTTTTTAGTCTTAACCAAAAAAAAACTCTCGAAATTAGTAGATTTTCACTTGGCAAACGATAAAGCCTTAGGTCATGATTATTGGGGGATACTAAAGGGTTTCTTAACCCCTTGATCTCACCAAAAACTCAAAATTAATTCTAAAAATTGTCAAATAAGAAACAATTATGAAGGTTTTTCATACTGTTTGTGGGTTCTACCAACAAGTGTTGGCTCACAATTGGTGCATTGTTTTATTTTTTGTTTTTTTTAATAAAATTACAAAATACACATGTTTAAAAAACTTTAAGGGTTTTAGGGATAATCATGGTCTAAGTTCCTACCTATTAACAATGACTAGCCATATAGGTATATAACTAACGGCGAGTCAGGTAGGAATCTGCATGGTATCAGAAGAACTTGTGGAAAATGTAAAAGGTGATTAGAGATTCATGCTGTCAAAACAAGACGATTATTGTTTCATTAATGACTAGTTTCACGGGATGGGTTAAAATATTGATTGGGGAACAAGAAAGCGACAGAATCTGAAAACCAAGAGGATAATCTTTGTATTTGAACGTTGACAACTAAATGCCGAGGGAGATCAAATTTATAAAATGCACCATTCATAAGGATCATTAAATTCAAGAATTTTCATGGGATCATGTGCAATTCCTTAATCTAATATTTTTCAGCATTACTTTAAAGATCTTAACATATTCTCTCATATGTAAATATTATTGTTTTGTATTTTTTTGGCATTTTTGGTGGCAATTCTACATATGCCAACACGTACTTCCACTCGTCTAAAGAAAATTATTAAATTTATTGAATTAAGAATTACATGTAAAGAACAACTACGTCTGTGGCCATGTGCCCTATTTAATTATTCATTTCCAATGGACGAGCCGGTCATCATATGCTACATAAAGTAGAAGAAGACACAGAGTAGAGTTTTTCTGGTTTTGATCATATGTTTTTAATTTGTTATACACCACCAGGAACTTAATTTAGAAAGTATTAAATAGTTTTTCGGTTTTAGCTTTTAAGGTAGAATTTAATAATTTAATTAGTTCTTGGTGGAATGTTGTATTCCTTTCGTTAACTACAAGCTGCAGTAATAATTTGCACATAAAAGGTGTATTGTATTCTATTGTTCCTAGATATTTTTTTTAGAACTGCCTGGATGTTTATAAATAATGTATACATATATATATATATACACTATAATTTAGTGGTTCGAGAGAGTATTAATGGGATCTCTATATACTTTCTAGTCCTATCATAAAGTTTTCTTAAATAACCCGGGATCTGAGATTGAAATCCAAATTTATGTTTAAGATATGCAACTGTTGTAAAGTTTGCATTGTTTTAAAAAGTATTTGTTTAGTGAATACTAATCTTTATGAAAGAAAAAGAGAGGAAGAATGTGAAAGAAAAAAAAACAACGACTAACAAATCGATTACGACTAGACTGCTACCATATATTGTAGCAAACTTTGGAATGTTTTAAAAGAAAAGACGAGACCAAGAGAGATTTTTATATTGGGACAGAATACACGTATGAGTATATAAGCCTATAACATCATATCTATTTTTTTTTTTTGGGGTGCAAATAACATCATACCTATTTTCATTTACTTTGATTTGATTTCAAAGATTTTGTTTCTTGTAAATTATGCCTACTTTGGGAACAAAGTAATGTAACATTTCAAATCAAAAATACAATAGAGAAAAAGAGAGATGGGATTAGGATGCATGTGACTGGCAATGACATGAGGATCGTGGTTCGATGTTTTGGACTTTGTTTAAAGAGTTGGCAAATGAACAGAACTTTCGTTGCCATTTCACATTGCAAAGCATTTATAGTTTTTAATAGTATTTCCTTAGTGACAAAAAAACAGTACTTTTCCTTTGTCAACGGCCGAAACCAAGTTGGACTTTAGAAACCGACTTTAATTTGGCGAGTGAAGACATAATTACAAGTATCATTAATTAAAAAAACAAGAAAGAAGAAAACATAATCATTATTTACAGTTTTACACAATATCAAAACCTCCACAAACACTTCGAGTCCATTTTATTTTAGATAGCCTGATATGCGCATATGATAAATAGGTGAAAATACTTTAAAAAGTATTTGTTACATATTTTGTTATAATTTATCACTGAATTGATTTAGAGATTGATAACTTTATAAGATTCTCGAAGCGACCAATATACATATGTCATCATTTGATTGATCAGTTACCAAAGTTCACTGCTGACCGTGTCGGAAATCAGCTACATAGGGCCAAAATTAATAGGGTAAACACATTTTACTGAAAATTTCAGAAACTGAGTTGGGTATAAACCTTTGAATGGTTATGTATCATGGATTTGAACGCCTCTATCTTACCTAAAAATGAATATGGAACATTTTCATTGGCCTATCTTAATTCTCCAACTGCGCTTTAAAAAAACATAGAATGGTAAGAAAAATTCGCTTAGTAAGATCATATTTTCTGAGCACACATTGTAGTCTGAAATTTATTTCATTAACGTAATTGGTGGATTTGTGACTTTCTCATGGCTTGTAAACCTAAATAGAAATCCAGTCTAATGATAGTTAAACTAGAAAAATTTACTCATAGACGCAGAAAACTACAGATTTCTTAATATTAGTACTTAACTATTATTAAACCAAATGCAAAGCAGCGTTTTTAGACTGTACTTAAGATTTTAAGACTTTATGTAATTCGTCCCTCTGTCCCTCTGATTTCAAGCAGAAAAAAACATCTCGAAAGCTAAAAGTCACAGTGATTTCAAATAAACCACAGTACTTTATGAAGAGAAAGGGAAAATGCAAGAAGAAGGAAAATGTTTTTGGTCTTAATCAAAATTGGTCGAAACGTGTTAACAGACCAACTAGAAATGTTATAAAACTTGGCGTGATATAGAATTTCTTATGCGATAATGGTAGATTTCCTAATCTAGCAGAAGAAACTATACATAAATGTTAACTTTCCTAACTAAAAATACAGAGCTATATCCAACTCCATCTCGTAATATATGAAATCTTCTAATAGTGGCTGCTTAGTCTCATCCGAGAATCCAACCTCTTTGTACTACTTTTTTTCAAAGAAAGAACGAAGAAAAGGGCCGCTGTGTAGACTCCTTCCCTTGATCCCTTCCACAACGAAGTATTTACACTTACAATATCCATATAATCAACTCAAAGGTTGTCACCATGAAGGATAACTGCAACTAGCTAAAACGTTAAAGAAACAACGCTTTCTCTTCCGGGGATAGTGTTACACCTCCGGATTTCTCTTCTCAAACTTCTGTTATCTTTCCTTTTTTAAAAAAGTAAGGTAGATAGGACCTCTCTATAGACATATTCAAGCAAGCAAGAACAACAAGAAAGCGAGTGAGTTTGCTCTGGTTGTTATGACTTTGTTGTTGTTAGATTACAGGCCCAGCTCAAAATATATCTGGGCCCTTAAAAGGAGCTGCCGACTTTCTTCTCTTGACACATGGAATGTTACCATCTCAATTAAGGCCCAAAAAGCTGCATTTTTTTGGTTTCAGACTTTCAGTCGTTCACTCGTTCTGGTGAAGCCTCTGATTCTCTGACCACTATAAATTTATATCTAAAACGTTTGGTGCGAAAGAAACAACGCGTTCTTAAAGAAACTGCACCTATCTTTGCCTTGCCATGCCATTGTCAAAAATTACACCCCCAAATATCATTAACAATATCTTTGACAAAAACGTAAACATTAGCAATTTATTAATACATAAATAAATAATTTCCACAAGAAGTCTAAAATAATATAGCATCATTCATATTTACTTACTTATTCCGTACTTCAAACTAATTTTATGTTATATACTATACAATATGTTATTTTAAAAACTATATTATTTTTGCAAGTATCATAACAATCACTAAACTACTTTTGTCAATCATTAAGAAAAATGATTTGAGAAATAAAATATTTAAATCCTTTTATGTTTATAGGTTTCCAATCCAAATGTGAGATTCGATTAACACGTAGTTAATATTTTTTTTTTTAAACCTACTTTAAACCGAGCGAGCTTCATTCTAAAATCAGTCCTATTTCAAAGATTTATATAACCACACAACGAATGACAACTAAACTTTATTAGACTCTAATCTTGCCCAACAATATCCAGCCTGATAATGTTTCGTCAAACATTACTCCATATACAATAATCATATTCTAGGAACTAAAGTGGAGTAAAATGTAAATATATGTATACTTTAGATAGGTTGAGGTAGACCAAACCAGCAATGAGTGATGCACACGTTTGTTTCCGTTTGACCAACTTCAATTGCAAAGACCATCATCTCAATTCCTTTCCTTTTGTCTTTTATGTTCTTTTTGATTTTCTCTGTTTCCTTTCATATTATCCTGTCCCTATCCTCTGTTCTTCTTACCATTTCCCCTATTTTATCTTTTCTCATCGATTTGTTCTGTGTCTGTCCTCATCCAGCTTAATAGTCCAACATCGTTGCTTCATAACACGACTATACCTTGATTTAGTATTGTCGCATGATATTTTTTTAGCATCTCTGATTCCCTCTAATGGGAAATTGCTTCGGTTCTTCAGCAAAAGTGGATAGCAGAGAAAGTCCCTATCGTGGTATGTAAAAATACACCTCTTATCTTCTCTCTCGTATTTCTGTAATCAAGTTACATGTTATCCTTATTTATGAGTCTTGTCACTTTGAGTTGAGACTTCTTTGATTAGATAAATGGTTGATCATCAGGATCCTCAAGAATCTATGCTAAACCGAGTCAATCGTCTCGCCTCTCAAACCTAACCATTCCACCATCATCTTACAGCGATGACAAGAGTTCCACGTCTCTTCCAACACCGAGAAGTGAAGGAGTGCTCTTAGCATCTCCCACGCTAAAGGCCTTTACGTTTAACGATCTAAAGACAGCCACTAGGAATTTTAGACCCGATAGTGTTATCGGTGAAGGAGGGTTTGGTTATGTCTACAAAGGATGGATCAATGAACGCACTTTGTCACCTTCAAAACCAGGATCAGGCATGGTCGTTGCTGTCAAAAAGCTTAAACCAGATGTGCCTCAAGGCCACAAGGAGTGGTTGGTAGGGTCATGAACTCTCCGTCCTATATGAATCAGCTTTAGCCAAAGAAACCCAAATCGAAATTTAAAAGGAATTGTTGATTTTTACAGGCGGAGGTTGACTACTTGGGGAGGCTTCACCATATGAATCTTGTGAAACTAATTGGTTATTGCTTGAAGGGTGATTACATTCGGCTTTTGGTATACGAGTACATGCCCAAGGGAAGCTTGGAAAATCATCTCTTTAGACGTAAGTAAACTTGTCCCGTAAGTAAGGTTTATTGCCTCATAATTATATTGGAGTCCTTTTGGGAAAATTTCATAATTTATAATTGATATGTTGTAAACCATATTTATAAAATTGAGTGGCCCCAATTCAATTTATATACTAAAAACTCACAGATTTATTTAAAAGATATAATGTTTGGAAACTTCAAATGGAGGTCTCGTTATATTGACTATTGTGTAGGTGGGGCAGAGCCGATTCCGTGGAAAACAAGGATGAAAGTGGCGATTAGTGCGGCAAGAGGGCTTGCATTTCTTCACGATGCACAAGTCATATATCGAGACTTCAAGGCCTCCAATATTCTACTTGATTCGGTACGAGTGACCAAAAAAATCTTACATATCTTTGTTTGTCTTAGAAATTTTGGGGTTTAATGATAAATTTATAGGACCATCTAGTTTAGAATTTGCTTTTAGTTCAATTATTATTATTATATTTTTTTTGGTTTTATCTATTTTAGAAAGTGAAACCAAATAAAAACCATATGTAGTATTTTTGTTTTGGATAATATATAGTAAGTATTTAACACATCTATACATATTTTTAGTATACACATACTTAAACGAAATTATTCAATATTAGTAGTTAATATCAAATTGGGTTAAATTTAGTCCGGTTGTTATGAAATTTGTAAGAACATATATAATACTATTCAGATTATAAACATATTCTGACTGAAGATTCCCATTTGGTTTTATATTTCGTTCCTATATATGCAGGACTTTAATGCAAAGCTGTCTGATTTTGGTTTGGCGAAAGAAGGACCAACAGGAGACAGAACACACGTATCAACCCAAGTGATGGGAACCCAAGGCTATGCAGCACCTGAATACGTTGCCACAGGTCGAATAACCGCAAAAAGCGACGTCTACAGCTTCGGTGTGGTCTTGCTCGAGTTACTCTCGGGACGTCCAACAGTAGAAAATTCGAAAGTAGGGGTGGAACGAAATCTGGTGGATTGGGCAATACCTTACTTACGAGATAGAAGGAAAGTGTTTAGGATAATGGACACAAAACTTGAAGGACAATATCCTCACAAAGGAGCTTGTTTGGCTGCTAATACTGCGTTGCAATGTCTTAATCAAGAGGCTAAGTTGAGGCCAAATATGTCTGATGTATTATCTACTCTCGAAGAGCTGGAGATGACGTGGAAGAAGTCGAGTTCTACTTCAAACTCAGTCATAACGTTGACATCTTCTTCCTCTCCGCGTGCGGGGAAACGGAGAGTTAAAGCTCCGGGTGCTTCTCCGGTGTTGGCTCGTGGAAGCAGTCCACGTGTCAGGTGAAGTAGGAACAGAAGATATATACACAATTTGGAAAGGGTATTACCGTGTGCATGTTATTTTACTTTCAGTACATTTTATACTCATTTTTGTATATTGTTTATTGTTTTGCGAAACATCTTTTTGAATGCTCGCCGGCCTAGTGTGAGATTTTGTACGTACTCGTCGTTCTCCTAGTTGGTAGTTTCGTCTAACAAAATATCGCCGACGTTTGCAATTAGAATTGTATTTATACTTACAAATATGATTATTCTGATTATTATAGTTTAGAATTATCTTTTCACAGTTTTATACAGGAGTATATAATAAACCTGTAAATTATCAGGTTTATTATAGTATAAATTATACTATATCGACATACCATGCACTTGTGGTAGTTTTTTTTCCAAGGTTTAACACTTGGACACATCATAGGTGAAAAGAACCATTTTACAAAAAAAGTTATCATAGAAATATGTTAATCAAGATAAGCAAAATAATAAAAATCTACACCTTAAGATTCGTGATAAAATTCTCTGCATCCCTCAACTATACAAGACAATGTATATCATGCAAGTATAATTAATCATCTGCTTAGAACCCTGACTTTATCAGTTTTTGCTGGCAAATTTTACGGGATCATAGGGTGTAGGAAAGTGTAGATCATTCAAGTTCTCAGATTCAAAAATTTGTAGAAGCTTTTCTTTTGTCCAACATGCCACTTTCTCTTCTCCTGCTTATGTACTTTTAAGCTAATATGACTAGAATAATTTAATAAGACAACAAATTTCAAAAAGATCATCGAAGAAATAGCAACACAAATTTCTACGCAAGATTAAAACGACTAAAATTCGTAACAAACGACGTGTTTCGTATATACCTTACGTTGTCCTACATAAGCCATTTAAAGAAACATTAAAACCTTAAACATCGAAACAGTATGTAAGATGGATTAGGCCGGAAACCTGAACCATATCATGAAGGCTTGTCTTGACATATTGAAATCCGTTGAATGGGTCCGGGAGTTCCCCCAAACACTTCAGTGGGTAATCATCATTAAAATGAATTTTATTCCCAATGAAGTGATCAGAGGAACTCTAGGAGACATCCAACCAAAAAAATTGATTCTTGTTTTATATATACGCATCAGCATTGCATATGTAGATATGGGTGGGAAGGTGAGTAGAAGAGGTTGATATATATAAGGTTTAAGAAGAGGGAAGTATTTGTGTTTCTATTT
>KE153688.1:8933-19682 GCA_000411075.1 Sisymbrium irio | reverse complement strand
TCTCTCTCTCTCTCTCTCTCTCTCTCTCTCTCTCTCTCTTCATTTGAGCTCGACTGTGTGTATGGTGCATCCTCATACTCTTTTTACCCGATCCGTTGAATTGAATAGGTTATACCGGTACGATCATGATGAAGAACGGTAAATTATCGGATTTATTAGGTGAATTGCAGGTAAACAAACTCTTTACATTAATTCTATGCTTTCCTTTAGGAAAATTGGAGGATTGATTTGTTAATTTTGATTAGGCTTTGGTGAGAGGTATGGAGAAATCTGGAGATGGATCTGAAGGAGATGGTTTCGACGATGACGCCGTAGCTGCGCAGGTTTACTTTGCTAATTCCTCGTTTTTGTTTATAATTTAAAGGCATTGTTTGTTAGAAAATTCGTAATTGAATTGTTGAAAAATTGAAGGTTCGTCGTTTGGCTATGGAGGTTCGTCAGCTAGCTTCAGCTAGGCAGATAACGGTCATGAATGGAGGAGTTTCTGCTGGTATGTTATTACTTTGTTTTATGTATCGAGAAGCTTTTTTGTTTTTAGTGTTGTAGAGTCTTTTTTGTTCATCTTGTTTATGTGTGTGTGTGTGTGTATAGCGAACTTACAAGCACTTGTTGTTCCTGCTGCTGCATTGGGAGCTGTAGGATATGGTTATATGTGGTGGAAGGTTAGATTAAATTTGGTTTATGTTTGTTCATGTTAGTAGTTAAAGCAATTTTGAAAGGGGGATTTGAATTAAAAATGGTTGTGTTTCTTTGTTCATTGGTTAGGGACTCTCCTTCTCTGACCTTATGTACGTGACTAAAGCCAACATGGCTAGTGCTGTTGCTAATTTGACAAAGAATCTGGAGCAAGTTTCGTTGACCCTTGCGGTGAGTGTGTTTTTTACTTATGGTGTTATATATTGAACTGCTGGGATAGAGTTTGATCGTAATCTGTTTGGTTGGTCAGGCTGCGAAAAGGCATTTGACGCAAAAGATTCAGAATATGGATGATAAAGTAGAAAAGCAGATTGATCTCTCCAAGGGAATCAAGAACGAGGTATGAGTTACGATTATAGTTCATACGGTTAGAATGAATTGTCTTTTCATTGTTATGAACTTTTGTATCTGTAGTATGTTTGAAACCGTCTTGACAAACAAAATGTGTTTTTTTTCTTTTTGGTGGATACTGAACAGGTTACCTTGGCTCGTGAAGATATCAACTCGCTTGAAATTGGATTGGTCTCATTGCGTAATATGATTGATGGACTGGTGAGTCTTTTAAGTTTCACTTTGTTATATATGAGCAATGCTGAAGATCAATAGTTTGTTTCTCTTCCATCTTGATCTCAAATGATTTGCATTTACTCGTCGAGATCAGATCAGCAATATCAGAGTTCTACTTTTGGAGCATTTCATTCCTTTTAGTATCTCTCCTAATTGGTGTCATGTATTTTGCAGGATGGGAAGTTAGACACACTGGAACACAAGCAGGTACGTATATCTTTTTTTTCCACCCTCTTTCAGCTTTGAACCACATGAATTAGCAGACATCATTAGCCTGAAAATCACATCATTCATAATCATTTTTTGTTTAATTGAACCATCCACCAATTGTTAACCCGATGTTGATTCTGTTTCTGTCTGTGGGTGGCAGGATATCACGAATTATTGCATGCTACACTTGTATAACTTTATTGGAGGCAAGAGCACAAAACTGCCTGACATGGTACGTGCTTCTCTTAAATCTAATTGATCGCCTCATTATGCATGGTTGTTTATCTCACCAATTATTTAACTCCAATCTTACAGGAGCAGCTTCAACTTCCTGTGAACCAGAAAGCTAATTTGCTTCCAGATGTTGAAACCAAGGTGGTCTTTTCTTATCTGCTTGATATTACTGTGTTAATTCGCATTACTCCAACGACTTAAAAGGGAAACTTCTTCTTTTGCTGATTGACAAGGTTTCGTCTAATCCGTTGCAGGGGCTAAAAAACTTTGCTGCAAATTTGCTTGAAAACAATGTCACAGAGGGAGGAGCAACCACGGTGAAAATAATTGGTATAACTAAGGCCAATGACAAGTCGAGGCCATTGTTATCAAGGTTTGATGAATTTGCAAAGCAATTTTGTTATGTATCTCTCTTGTGAGTTTATATATATATATATATAGATAGAGGCGTGACAAAGGAAATGTGAGTGCAGGGTTGCTTCAGCTAGGTGTTGATGTGGAAGTTTCCTGATGGCGGTTGGCTTGCGGGATTGTATATAACTACAAACTCTTACTTATATAAAATGGTCTCGTGAGCCGTAGAAAGCTCTCTTTATAATTTATTCGTTGGCTTGATTTGTTTCCCCTCTCGCAACACTTGGATCTTATGATGATGTATAGGTTTGTACTTTGGAGGCATTCCTTGAACTTGGATTTTTGTTTATTGACATGGACATGTGCTGCGTCCGCTTTTGGACTTTGAAGCAGTTAAAATAAAGTTGATGTGGGGAAGTAATTTTATAGACATGTGTTGTAACTTGTAAGTGAGCAATACAAGCCAAGTTAAGATACAATATGGTTTGAGAAACTTGCTTAGCTAAATGAGAATATAGTACAAGGAACCAGGATACTAAAAGAAAAGGTGTGGAACCGGAATAATTTTACAGACACAAGTCCAATCATTGTGTTTCAGCTGGGATTTAAACTAACCCCGAAGCTGTTAATGGAGCTATTGGGGTAAAGTAAACTAGCGTCCATGTAAGAATCTCGGCAATCGTCATGATGTCTCAGATGGTTATCATGACCAAGTTCACGAAATGGTGTCTTCGATTATTAGACAAAATGTCTCGCACCTTGTCTAATTGGAAGCCTAGTTGCCCGATGTCTTGATCATTTGGTTTTATGCTATCAACCGTACATAACAACAATAACAAAGATGTCAAGCGAGCAAAAACCCTGCGATATAAAAAGAAGAAACCCTGCGAGTACTCTTACTTTCCAAGTTACTTAACTGGACCTTTGGATCGATCATTAAGGTTGACTTCTAGTGCTCAATAACAACATCACTGGTACAATCAAGCTTGTCCAGTTGTACGTCATTCTTCAACGTTGGGACAAATCAACGATATGAATCTCTCCGTTGCTTGATGGATGTTTACAACCATTTCAGCGTCAGTGGTCTTCCGCTTCATGGTTAACAAAGTTTATTTTTCTATATTCTCGCACTCAGCATTATCTCTTTCATTAGTGTTTTCTAGGTCAAAAGTAATTTTGTGAGTTGTAACGGTCTGCTAAGTGAAAGTTCGCTATCCAATATATGAAAAAAACAGAATCACTGTTTTTGAGTAAAAAATAAGATATATTCATATTCATGGATTTGAACATTTAAAAGTAGGTCGCAAATAATTGGTTTGATGTGCGACTGGGGTGATGCGACAGGAAGGGCAAGTAGAGCCCAACTGAAACCACCTGTCGATGCAAAATACGTGAAACTCGTGTCCGCACTGTGGCAACACCCGCACCACGTCACCTGGCACGTAATCCTCAAGACATATCACACATCTGCATGACCTCATGATAGCACATAATTCCCGCGACAAGATCAATTTCGGGAGAGACTTCAAAATCTCATTCTTCAAGGGTTTTAGTTTACGCTTAACTCTACGGTTGCAGTAGTAAAGTAGGACGAAGTAAGCGATCATCAGGATTAGGATATAGAGTGGGAACGCATCTGATGACTTGAAGAAATCAGCAATGGTTAGCAAATTTGCTTCGGTGGCGGCTGGCGACATGGCTAAGAGAGGAGAAGGAGGAGAAGGAGGAGAAGTCTTAAGTAAAAGTACTTGAGATTTGATCAAAGAATTAAGCTTTCGATCAAGAGAAGATTTGAGTCATTAGGGCATACGAATATAAGGTGCTTGATTTTCTATTGTCACAGGCTAAATTACCATACGGGTTTATCAATGCAGACATTAATCTTTTTAATCCAAGACCAACGTAAAAAAGGAAGTTTTATCATATTCACTAAAGGGTAACAATGAATTCCCATTCATATTGGGATCATGCATTAAAATACGATTTATGTGTACAGTATCTAAATTACGTAAACTCTTTATTGTAGAGTAAAGAACTAAAAACCAATATGACAACATTTTCTTTTAAATTTAAGCAAAAATTACTAATTAATCATTCATATAAAATAGTGAAATTAAGTTTTTTTGTGTGTCAAATAGTAAAATTAAGTGTTTAGTAGGAAACAAACACTAATTTATACTTCACCCATTTCATTTTAATTGCCGTTTTAGATTTATGCATATAAATTATTAAAACATATAATTTTACATATTTTCAAAATAACAAACACTATTATCTATATATTTAACTATATTTTAACTAATAAAAAATAAATAGAATAATCTTCATAATTAAAATTCTAAAAATATAAATATTTTAAAACGAAAAAATTTATTTCACAATAGCAATTAAATTGAAACAGAGGAAATATATGTTTTGGTTATATGAGAAAAATGTCAGATTACTATATTACCATTTTAATTTTAAATAATCAACGTAACTCCAAATATTTTGAGTCATAAAATATTGATCGTCAATATTTGCTTTGTAACTTGAATTCCCTAGTGGTTTAACCGAGAATAAACACAAATTAGCAACATATATTTCGAATTTCAGACTAAAATTTGAACAAAAATATAAAAGGTAAAGACCATATATATAAATTGCTGTGGTACATATAATTAGAGTTAAAAAGTTCTCGAACGTGGTTGGTTTGTTAATTTATAATTTTATATAAAAATTGTTTTTTAATATTAGAAAAACAAAAGGAAAAGTCCTCGTGGCTACTGACCATGTCCCACCAATAATTCGTTCGATGATTTGATTTGGTTTGGTAGGCACGACTATTTTGCTCCACTAGCGAAATAAAATATATTTTGGTACACTAGCAAGCAATCATGTGTAGACTCCGATCTTTGTCACTTGTTTCCACACTCCTTTGTCAGGTACATAATTAATTACGAATTTCCGATAAGATATAAGAACAATCAACCAACGATTTTCTTTCTCATACATCCAGAGCTCAAAGATCTCTCTACATGGGTTCTCTCGACTTGCCTCACGCTTCATCATTCAAGGTTCTTTCTCTGATATATTCTTTTATTAAAAAAAAAAATTCATCATCATGATATTACATAATTATACTGTGTATTCAGGGAGGAAGTGAAACCTTTCTCCGGGATGTGCTTGAAAGTATACTGAAAACGTACTTGAGGAAGAATCCAATGGCCAAGACAGTATGGGAGCTTGTTCAGTCGATGGACAACGAAAAGATCTCCTACGACCACTTCTTTTTCAGGACATTTAAGGTACGAATTTACACTTCAAGATATGGTATTTTCAGGCATCAAATTTATGTTTTAGATAGCAAAATAGCTTAAGAATTTTTGAAAATTTGGTTATGGCCAAGATAAATTTACCATAAAATTTGGTTATGACTTTATGGTAGATTTGGTTCACACTTGTAATGTCCTAAGTTCTTTGTTGATGGGTTACATTGTTTTTTCTTAACTTCGAAAACACTTTTCGCCGGTCTCATTATTGTGTGAATTGATTTTTTCCTTTTTTTATTTTGTCTTTGGGGGTATGAGTTCAGGTCGATGGTTATGGAATAGACTCTTTAGCGAGTTTTTTCATGGATTATGGATATACAATTGGAGGGACACTTGACTTTCCAAAGAAGAATGTACATGTTCTCTGGCTTTCTCCTCCGGAGATTCACGTCCCAGGTGATGGTCACGGTCTAGGCAACGGCCCTTTGCCACGACTTGTTATAGCTGAGCTTCTTGTGGACGAACTAAGCCCTGAATCACAGGTATGAATGAATGACAACAAATAATACAATGTTGTCATTATGAGTCTTGAGCATCCTCTTTTGTTGGTCGTAATTTAAGATTACATATATTATTCTCTTTTGGTATTTATCGAAATTTATGGTTAATTAGGAGATAATAAGGAAGTATTTGAAACCAGAAGGTGGTAAGCAAGCGATTCTTTCAAGTACTCTGGGGTCTTTAATTTGGGAAAAGCCAACATCCGCCGACTTCAATCAACTTGCCAAGTATTTATCTGATAACTTCCTAATCAATAATCATATAAATTTTTGTTACACTTGATAGTTAGAGTTGATCAGTTTTTGAATTGTTTGAATGGTATAGAGAGAGCGAATATGGGGCATGGGCGCTTTTCCACGGCTATACACTGAACCATCTTGCTTTTGCCGTCCATCGACTTAAACACCGTTTCAGTGACATTAAATGCGTGGAAGAGTACTTCAAAGAAAAGGGATTCGAACTCAATAAAGACGGAGGAGATATTCTCAAAGGTTTTCTTCACTTATCCCACTCGTGAAAATTTTCATTTGAATGATTCTATTGGATAACTATGATTTAATTGGACGAGAATTTATTCCAGTGAGTGGAGATGGTCTACTGTTACAAGTGTCTTTGATGTCGGAGAAACACGAGGTTGAGTTTGCAGACGGGGTAACCGAAACCATCACAGCTTCATACATTGAGTTCGTGCAACGTCTAATTCTTCCACAGTTCAAAGATGTGCCCAGTGATGAGGTAAGAAGCGATTCACATTAATCATCTTACGATATTGTTGGAAATTTTTCATTTTTCTTGTGATGCAGATCAAAGAATTTCATAGACGCGAGGGCCTCGAGCAAGCTAGCGCCTACCACATAATGGAAAGCACCCGTTTCACAGCACAAGATTAAAAACCAGCTGATTTGTCTTGTTCTACTCACTATGTCGAATTTGTGTATCTTTGGTTATTCGTATGTTATTTGGACAATTTGCATGTGCTTAAACTTTATGTCGTACTTTTCTTGTGATGTGACGGTAACTTATATTACCTGTCATGATGGTTATGTTAGTGATGAATAATTGAAAACAAAGTGTGATGGCATCGTCTGGTGTGGGGAATTTGTTGTGTTTTTCTATTTTTTAAATATATCTATGTGAATGGAGATAATTCGCTCAGTGATTTGAAAACCCACTAGCTCAATAGAATCTGTATTAGGATATGTATAACCGGTTTAGCTGGTTTAATATTCTGTACTATATAAGAACACATTTGTACAGTCTTTAATCTTTAATCGGAAATATTCTTTATACTTCATCACTCTCAGCACTCGTGATATTCTTTAATCTGATTTCATTTGTTCCCGTAGTAATAATAGTACTAATCTTGAATTGAATTGGTACCACATTTTAGTAAAAAGAATATTACTAATCTGTTATTTCTCAAATTGTATATCAATTAACGAATTTTTTGTCAAATTTTGGATACGTGAGTCCTATTATTTTTCTGGTTCAACCGTTATACTTATGTAAAAGTTAGAGTTAACCTAATAATACAAACATGGAGTTTAAAGCTCATTTCGTAAGTAAATTTGCCGAAAAGTTTTGGGCTGTAAAAATATAATCGAAAGTTGAAATTAAAGAGAAAATGTCTGATAAGATCTTTGTGATATATCAAACAAAATTTTACATTGGAAGTTTAGACAAAAAATGTCTAATATATAAAGAGATGTCCAATTCTAATTATTACGAGGCTTTTTGGAAAGGAATCCAAAAATAAATCCATGCGAGTTTGATCATAAAAGCTCAAATTGGACAATATCGTATTAATAAGGAAATAGAAAGTTGGATATAGGCCTTCACAATCCCAACAATTGGTAGCAGAACGGTATGACGAAGATCTACAAGAGGACCAATATACCCTTCGAATTGAAATGGAACCCTTCAAATCGGAAGAGAAGGTCGTGACAGATAACTAGTTAAAGAAGATTAAGGAACCTGTAATATTGTGGGAGAAACATTCTCAAAGTAACTTTGCGATTAATGGCACAAGGAAGGTGATATCATAAACACACAAAATGAACGTGGTCCTTAGTTTTAGAAAGAGAATGTGAAATATCAAACAAAGTCTCACATTGGAAGTTTAGACAAATAATGTTTAAGATATAAAGAGATGTCCAACTCTAATTATTATGAAGCCTTTTAGAAAATAATCCAAAATAAATCCATACGAGTTTTGGCCATAAAAACCCAATGTGGACAATATCGTACTAATAAAAAAATAAAAAGTTGGACATGGACCTTTACAATTCCAACAATCTTATGTGTGCTGGAAGTTATAATTCTGATAGTGATGAATCGGACCATGACTGGATTGAAATTCGTATTAGATCAAGCGTGAGAGAGATTGTTAAAGAGCAGATCAGATAACAAGAGCTTCGTCCACGAACGCTAAGCTTACACATGTATTTTGGCATCCGAAAATTGAGAGAATTGAGCACCATTGTAGAAGAAAATTCCACCAAAAAGCCTGCAGCAGCAGGGTCAGCCCTCCAAGCTATATCTGTTTTACAGGTAGTTGTCTCACATGTCTCCCTAGTCAAAACGATACGGTGTCTAGGTTGTGTAATCATGAGTCTCATTCTATTTTTCTATTTTCTTTATGAAAAAAAAACAGGTTTCCTTTTTAAATTTAACTACGGAATATATTTTATATATATTAATTTATAAAAAATTGTGTGCAAATATTATATTTAATTTTTTAGTTTTATAAAATTTGATTAATAATTCATTTGTCAAAAGTATATATTAGTTGAGAGTATGATTCCTGCATAAAACATCATTTCATATCATGGAGTTTTGAAATAATTGTTTTTTGTTTGTTATTATATTTTGAGAGTTTATTTTTTCCATATTTTTCATACTAAATCTTATATAATAAAGTAAGGTTTCTTTGTGAGAAGTTTTGAGAGGGTGACATGTGTCATCCTAAATTTTAAAGATTTTTATAAAGATAATTAATGATTTTTACAAACACTAATGACTTATTTATCAAACATTATGTTCTTAAATGTGCAATTAATGACTTCTTATTGATTTTGCACTCATAAATTAATTATCTTAACAAATTATTTGTTTTATATTTTTTAATAATGATCTATCTTCCAAATATTTAAAGATTTTTAAAAAAATATAATTTATGAGAGTGTGTGGTGAGATGAGATATATATTCTGATATTTTTTTTTAAATGTGAACTTAATAACTTATTATTTTATTATATATTTATTTTCTACACATAAATTAATATTTCTTAATAAATTTTTGTATTGGTATTTTTTGAATTATGATGAGATATTAATGAAGATAAATTTAAAAAACTTTTTAACTATATTGAAATATTTATATAATACTACAGTAATTTTTAATAGATATCTGAGAAAATGAGACATGATTCATTTATTTTTCTAATATCAAAATTTAAAATTACTCTAAATATATATTTTTCAAAACTCTTTAACTATATTGTAATATCTCTATACTACTATAGTAATGTTTTTAATATTTTTTCGAGAAAATGAAACATGACTTAGTTTTTTTTCTTTTCAAAATTTAAAATTTACTCTATATATATATTGACATGATTTATTTTTTCTAATTTAAAATTTTAAAATTACTCTAAAAATAAATTTTTCAAAAGTCTATAATTATACCGTAATATCCTTATACTACTATAATAATATTTTTAACAGATTTCTGAGAAAATAAGACATGACTTAATTCTTTTTTTAATTTAAGGTTTCTTTGTGAGAAGCTTTAAGAGTGTGTCAAGTGTGTTTCTAAATTTACAGATTTTTCTAATGATAAATAATGACTTTTAGAAACATTAATGACTTATTTTTCAAACATTATGTTCTTTTTTCTTAAATGTATAATTAATGACTAATTTTTTGATTTATTGATTTTTCACTAATAAATTAACTCTCTTAAAAAATTATTTGTTTTATATTTTTTTAATAGTGATCTATCCTCCAAATATTTAAAGATTGTTTCAAAATATAATTTATGAGAGTGTGTGATGAGATGAGATATACATTCTGATATTTTTTTCTTGAATGTAAAATTCATAACTTATTATTTTATTATTTATTTATTTACTACTCATAAACTATTTTTTCTTACTAAAATTTTTGTTTTGTATTTTTTGAATTATGATGAGATGTTAACGAAGATAAATTTAAAAAACTTTTTAACTATATAGTAATATTTATATAATACTAAAGTAATTTTTAAGAGCTTTCTGAGAAAATGAGACATGCTTTATTTATTTTTCTAATTTCAAAAATTAAAATTACTCAAAAAGTATATTTTTCAAAACTCTATAATTATATTGTAATATCTCTATACTACTATAATAATGTTTTTAATAAATTTCTGAGAAAATGAGACATGACTTAGTTTTTTATTTCAAATTTTAAAATTAACTCTATATATATATATTGACATGATTTATTTTTTTTCTAATTTCAAAATTTAAAATTATGCTAAAATATATTTTTCAAAAGTCTTAATTATACTGTAATATCCTTATACTATTATAATAATGATTTTAATAGATTTCTGAGAAAATGAAACATGACTTAGTTCTTTTTTTAGTTTTAAATTTTAAAATTAATTATATATGTGTATATATATATTGGAATTTTTTTAATACTCTCACATGATGAAATTTGTGATTTTTTATTCATAAAACATAGTTTTAATAATTTTGAAATAGTATAGTTAAAAATATGATATATTATTTATTTTAATAAATTATTTGCATTTGAATATTTGTGTAAATGTAAATATAAATAAAAAAATATTAAATTTTCAGTTATTTTATGTGAAAATAAAAATTTC
>KE153684.1:1092-26186 GCA_000411075.1 Sisymbrium irio | reverse complement strand
AGTTTTTTTTTTTTTTTTTTGGTATAAATCATGAAAAGTTTTGAAGGCGGCAGCAGGGAAAAAGTTTAGTGTCCGATTAATTTCTATTTTTGTTTCATTCAAACCTGTAAAATTATTAACCTTTCAGAATTCAGAGGAAAAATATGATCATTGCCGAAACTAGTTGCGACAATATCAAAGAAGAAAATGCATTAGGGAGCTATAAGGAGATAAAAGGACATAGGATTGCCATACTGTATGATGGTTGGTTATTAACTGCTTCTGATGCCGCCAATCAAACAGATATAAGGCTGCATCTCTAGTTTTGGTCCAAAAAGAGCGTACTCTAATGTGCCTTTGTTGTTAGTATTAATCATGAAATGCTTGCTGCTCCTGTCCTTATGAGAGGTAAACTGTTATTTTGTTTTCGAATTTGAACTCAGTCCAACTGACTTGGTCTGTAAAGCCTTGTGATATTTCAAGTTTCTTCTGCTCTAAGACATTTTGAATTAGACTATAACTAGTCTATTATTAATGGGAGTTTTCTGAAGACTGTGTAGAAGCAAGTTGCTATATATCGAAACCATAGATGGTCACTGCAAATACAGTTGATTTAACATTTGTGTCAGTGGTGGCATAGCAGCACTTTTGTTGTTACCTCTGTGCGTTTGCTTCTCTATACCTTGATGGATGTCGTGTTACTTACTATTTCTAACCCTCAATTTGCCCATATCACATTCCAGATTTTATTTGGAGTTTGTCGATTTCCCTCTTCCTGCAAAATATAAGACATACCAAAACCATTTAGACCAAAAAAAATAAGGATGAGTCAGTATCTTTTGATTGTTCTCATGCTACTTGATTTTTGCTGTATGAAACTGATTAGCAAACATTACTCGACTTAAGTTACGAGTTTCTGATTAAAAACAGTCGTCTTGTCCCCATGGAATCGATTCAAATTGTTCTTCAATCAATCGGTTCGAATCAAACCTTTATAAACAGCTCCGATCTTTGTTTTATGAACAGATGCGATTAAACCTAGAATAATTGATCGAGACAAACATGATATTAATTCTCTGTTTGCCTGGCGAGATCTCTTAGAAGTGTTAATATCCTCTTGCAAAATAGACCATTTGGGAATAGTAAACCACGAAACTTAGTCAACACCGACATATAAACCATTATGGAAAAAAAGACACGAGACAAGAGACAAGTGGGATACTTGACAAAGACGACAAGAAGGTTGACCACAAGTCAACGAGATTTTGGAAAAGTATTTCTATTTGTGGTTGTGAGCCAGTCTATTTCCGTTATTTCTTTTAAGTTTCATTACCAAAACAACACGACAAAGGCAGTTCACATTTGCTTCGTCACATCTTTTCACTTTCCAGCAAAATATCAGAAGCACAAAAATCTTTTACCCAGAAAAAAATATGAGAAGCATGAAACTTTTTCTTCTATTCTCTTTCAGTGCTTTCATGTTACTTACAGCTTATGGTGTTACCGATGAAACAGATAGGCAAGCATTGTTGGAGTTCAAATCTAGAGTTTCTGAAGACAAACAAGCTGTCCTGTCCTCATGGAATAACTCATTCCCTCTCTGCAACTGGAAGGGAGTTACATGCGGCCTCAAACACAAGAGAGTAACTCGTTTGGACCTCACTGGGTTCCAATTGGATGGAGTGATATCACCATCTGTTGGTAATCTTTCCTTCCTCATATCACTTAATCTCTCTGATAACTCTTTTGGTGGAACCATCCCTCACGAGATAGGACATTTGTTTAGACTTGAGTTCTTGAATATGAGCACTAATTCTCTCGGAGGAGAGATTCCAATCAATCTATTCAACTGCTCTAGATTGTTGGACCTTGATTTATATGCAAACAATCTTGGAGGAGGTGTTCCTTTAGAACTAGGATCACTTGCGAAGCTTGAAAATTTAAATCTATCGAGAAACAACCTGACAGGGAAGCTTCCTGCTTCTCTAGGAAACTTGACATCACTCATGAAAGTTACCTTTGCAGCCAACAAAATAGAAGGAGGAGTTCCGGATAGTGTAGGTAGATTGAGTCAACTGGTGCATCTTAGTTTAGGAACAAACAAATTCTCAGGAACTTTCCCTCCTTCCATTTACAATTTGTCCTCACTTGAGTATTTGAACATGTTTCGTAATGGCTTTTCCGGTAGACTAAAGCCTGATTTTGGTACTCTACTACCAAATCTTCAAAGATTACATATGGGAAGAAACAATTTCACAGGACTCATCCCAACAACACTTTCCAATATCTCAAATCTTCAGAACTTAGGATTGAGCTCAAACAAAATGATAGGAAGCATTCCTTCCAGCTTTGGAAAACTACGGAATTTGCGAAGCCTATCACTTCAACGTAATTCTTTTGGAAATTACTCTTCTGGAGATCTTGAATTTCTTAAGGCTTTGACAAATTGTACCCAACTTCAGTCATTATTTGCTGATGAGAATAGGCTTGGAGGTGACTTGCCTAACTCTATTACCAACCTGTCCACCAACCTCCAGAAATTAGGCCTTGGAGTAAATTCCATCTCTGGAACCATTCCTTATGACATTGGGAATCTCATAAACCTACAAAAACTTCGGTTATACGAAAACTTGTTGACCGGGCCACTACCAAGTTCCATCGGAAAGCTTTTTAGATTGGTGGAATTATACCTTGAGTTAAATAGAATGTCAGGAAAGATACCATCTTCAATAGGCAACATCACTCGTTTAGAAACACTCTATTTGTCCAACAATAGCTTTGAAGGAACCATTCCTCCAAGTCTTGGCGAATGCAAATACATGCTACAGTTTTGGGTTGGGTCCAATAAGTTGAATGGTACAATACCTCGGGAGATTCTGCAAATTCAGTCTCTCATTGACTTAGACTTGTCAAAAAACTCCTTGACTGGAACTCTGCCAGTAGATATTGGACAATTAGAAGGTCTTAGCGCCCTGTCTATTGCGCATAATAAATTATCCGGGCAACTCCCACAAGCCTTGGGAAATTGTCTCTCAATGGAAAATCTTTATCTACAAGGAAATTATTTTGATGGTGATATTCCAAATATAATAGGCTTGAGGGGTGCCAAAAGACTTGATTTCTCCAACAATCATCTCTCTGGAAGTATACCTGGATATTTTGCAAACTTTTCCTATTTGGAGTATCTCAATCTATCCATTAACAATTTGGATGGGAAGGTACCAACAAAAGGAATCTTTCAGAATGCTACTAAAGCTTTAGTATTTGGAAACATCAATTTATGTGGAGGCATCAAAGACATGAAAATAAAGCCATGCCTTGAGGTAGCACGACCAATGGACAGAAAGCATCCATCTCTTTTGATGAAAGTTGTGGCCGGGGTCAGCACTAGTATAGCTATTCTTTTGTTGTTGTTCTTGGCTTCAGTTTCTCTTCGTTGGCTCAAAAAAAGAAAGAAGAATCTTCCAACCGATATTCCAATTTTTTCCACAGTAGAGGTTTTCCATGAAAAGATAAGTTATGCATATCTCCGAAATGCAACAGATGGCTTCTCTTCCAGCAATTTGATTGGATCAGGCAGTTTTGGTACAGTGTTTAAGGCATTGCTGCCAGCAGAGAACAAGCTTGTTGCAGTGAAAGTTCTAAACATGCAGAGACATGGAGCTATGAAGAGCTTCATGACAGAATGTGAATCCCTCAAAGACATAAGGCATCGTAATCTTGTGAAACTTTTGATAGCTTGCTCGAGTATTGATTTTCAAGGAAATGATTTCAGAGCACTTATCTATGAGTTAATGCCAAATGGAAACCTAGACATGTGGCTCCACCCAGAGGAAGTGGAAGAGATTCGTAGGCCCTCAACAACCTTGACACTCTTTGAAAGGCTCAACATTGCCATAGATGTGATTTCTGTTTTGGAGTATCTTCATGTCTACTGCCATAAACCTATAGCTCATTGCGATCTCAAGCCCAGCAACGTCCTCCTAGATGATCATATGACTGCCCACGTGAGCGACTTTGGCCTTGCTCGACTGCTCATGAAATTTGACCAGGAGTCTTTCCTCAACCAATTAAGCTCGACCGGTGTGAGAGGAACCATCGGCTATGCAGCACCAGGTATAAATAATAAAACTATATATGTACTGTTTGAATGAAGAAAATTATTGTATTCTCTTTTTTTTTTACAATCTTGTTTATGTGAATTATGATGCAGAATATGGAATGGGCGGACAACCATCAATACAAGGTGATATGTATAGTTTTGGGGTTCTCCTTTTGGAAATGTTCACCGGGAAAAGACCAACCAACGAGTTATTTGGGGGAAACTATACCCTACACAGCTACACCAAATCAGCATTGCCAGAGCGAGTATTGGACATTGCAGATGAATCGATTCTTCATAGCGGTCTCAGAGTAGGTTTCCCTGTTAAAGAGTGTTTGATAATGGTCTTGGAAATTGGACTAAAGTGTTGTGAAGAATCTCCAAAGAACCGTTTGGCAACGAGCGAAGCAAGCAAGCAGTTAATCTTAATCAGAGAAAGACTCTTCGAAGCCAGAAGAACAACATGACGTTATGTGTTTATCGTTTCCTCTACAGACTTTGCAACCCACTTGAAAGGAGGAATCTGAGACCTGTATAATATCATCTTTCGTAATTTGTGGTTTTTGCTCAATTAAACATGTTTTTATGCTTGCAGAATGTTATATGTAGACTATAATTGTTAATCCCCAAAGCTCTGATCAGTATGAGGTTTCTGGATGCTCATGTAAAGTTTTAAAGAGACTAGTTGGTAACAGTCTAATATTGTCCTTGTAGTATGCTTCTTCTTTTTTTCATTGAAACCTGTAAAAATTGTTTCAGGTTCTGTATCTTTCCCCGGAATGATCTAACTAAATTATACAGACAGTCCAATATACATTCAATCACTCAGATATGGGACTATGGTCATGCTTTATTATTAAGAGTAGTGTCAATGAATTAATCTCTGTAGAGAACGGGCAAATCTTGGGGTTTTGCGGTTCTTTCATATGAATGCGCAATGTTCTTTCAGTTAGATATTAAGCTTTAT
Source organism: Sisymbrium irio (assembly GCA_000411075.1). NCBI lineage: Eukaryota > Viridiplantae > Streptophyta > Magnoliopsida > Brassicales > Brassicaceae > Sisymbrium > Sisymbrium irio. The sequence continues at coordinate 21,138 of KE153684.1, read as the reverse complement.
TTTTCTTTCCAAGACCGAGAATTCTCTGTTTCCTATGATACCCTCCTAGACTTGTTGATTTTACTGTTTGGAATGAAAGAAGTCATTGTTAACCTCTTTTGGTTTAGCTTCGGAGTTTTTGCAATCTCTGATGTGCCTTTGTTATTATTGCTACAAATGCAGGTGCTCCTGGTATGGATTAATGCAACGCATTTGAACTCAGTCCAATTGACTTGGTATCTGAATAAACTTGAATCGAAGAATTATTTTTGTGATGTTTCTAGTTTTCTTGCGCTAGGAATGAGCAAGACATTTTCAATTAGACAGTAAATATGTTATTGTATTAATTGGAGTTTGCTAAAGACTGTGAGAAGCAAGTTGGTATATGTCGAAACCATAGATATCATGGCCACTGCTAATAACTTGATTATCATTTGTATCACTGCAGGCAGCACTATTGTTGTTACTTGTGTTCGTTGCTTTTCTGTACACATTACTGAACGTTGTTTTTTATTTTTATTTTAAAAAATTCACCCAATACTAAAACTGGAAACTTAGTCAACTTCGAAAACCATTTGGGAAAAAAAGACAAGACAAGTGGGATACGCAACCGACAAGAAGGTTGAATACAAGTCAACGGGATTTTGGAAAAGTATTTCTATATGTGGTTTGTGAGCAAACGTGTTTCCGTTTTTTCTTTTAAGTTTTCACTACCAAAACAACAAGACAAAGGCATTCGACATTTCCTTGGTCTTATCTTTTCAGTTTCCTGCAAAATATGAGACTTTTTCTTTTATTTTCTTTCAGTGCTTTCATGGTATTTGGAGCATATGGTTTTACCCATGAAACTGATAGGGAAGCATTGTTGGAGTTCAAATCTCAAGTTTCTGAAGACAAACAAGTTGTCCTGTCCTCATGGAATAACTCGTTCCCTCTCTGCAATTGGAAAGGAGTTACATGCGGCCTCAAGCACAAGAGAGTTACTCGTTTGGACCTCTCAGGGTTCCAATTGGGGGGAGTGATATCACCATCTATTGGTAATCTTTCCTTCCTCATATCACTTGATCTCTCTAATAACTCTTTTGGTGGAACCATCCCTCACGAGGTGGGGAAGTTGTTTAGACTTGAGTTCTTGCACATGGGCACTAATTTTCTCAGAGGAGAGATTCCAGTCGATCTATTTAACTGCTCTAGATTGTTGGACCTTTATTTATTTAAAAATCATCTTGGAGGAGTTGTTCCTTGGGAACTAGGATCATTGGCCAAGCTTGAAAGACTACATCTTGGTCAAAACAACCTGAGAGGTAATCTCTCTGCATCTCTAGGAAATTTGACATCACTCATGCGATTTACCATTGCAGAAAATAAAATAGAAGGAGGAGTTCCGGATAGTGTAGCTAGATTGAGTCAACTGGTGCTTCTTAGTTTAGAAACAAACAAATTCTCAGGAATTTTTCCTCCCTCCATTTACAATTTGTCCTCACTTGAGTATTTGAACATGTTTGGTAATGGCTTTTCGGGTGGACTAAAGCCTGACTTTGGTAGTCTACTACCAAATCTCCAAGGGTTATCGCTTGGAAGAAATCATTTCTCTGGACCTATCCCAACAACACTTTCCAATATCTCTAATCTTCAAATCTTCACAATTGAGGGGAATAAATTGATAGGAACTATTCCTTTGAGTTTCGGAAAACTACGGAATTTGCAAGTCCTAGTACTTCACGGTAATTCTTTGGGAAGTTACTCTTCTGGAGATCTTGAGTTTCTTAATGCTCTGACTAATTGTACCCAACTAGATACATTAACTGCTGGCGACAATAGGCTTGGAGGTGACTTGCCTAACTCTGTTACAAACCTGTCCACCAACCTTCACAACCTACTCCTTGGATCAAATTTCATCTCTGGAACCATTCCTTATGACATTGGGAATCTCATTGGCTTGCAAAGACTTGAGTTAGGAGAAAACTTGTTGACGGGGCTACTACCAAGTTCCATCGGAATACTTTTTAGATTGGCAGTATTGAACCTCGAGTTAAATAGAATGTCAGGAGAGATACCATCTTCAATAGGTAATATCACTCGGTTAGAATCACTCTATTTATCCAACAATAGTTTTGAAGGAACTATTCCACCAAGTCTTGGTAAATGCAAACACATGCTACATTTGCAGATTGGGTCTAACAAGTTGAATGGGACTATACCTCGGGAGATTATGGAAGTTCAGTCCCTTGTTAACCTAGACTTGTCAAATAATTCCTTGACTGGCTCTCTACCAGTATATATTGGACAACTAGAAGGTCTTGGTACGCTGTCTGTTGCGCACAATAAGTTATCTGGGAAACTGCCACAAACTTTAGGAAAATGTCTCTCAATGGAAAATCTTTATCTACAAGAAAACTTTTTTGATGGTGGTATTCCAAATATAGTAGGGATGATGGGTGCTAAAAGACTTGATTTCTCTAATAATAATCTCTCTGGAAGTATTCCTGGATATTTTGCAAAATTTTCCTCGTTAGAGTATCTCAATTTATCCATCAACAATTTCGAGGGAAAGGTGCCAACAGAAGGAAATTTTCAGAATGCTACTATAGTTTTAATATTTGGAAACAAAGATCTATGTGGAGGCGTCAAAGTCATGAAACTAAAGCCATGCCTTGAGATAGCACGACCAATGGACAGAAAGCATCCATCTCTTTTTAAGAAAGTTGTGATCGGGGTCAGCACTGGTATTGCTTTTCTTCTGTTGTTGTTCATAGCTTCAGTTTCTCTTCGTTGGTTCAGAAAAAGAAAGAAGAATATTCAGATCAATAATTCAACTCCTTCTGCCTTGGGGGCCTTCCATGGGAAGATAAGTTATGGAGAGATCAGAGTTGCGACAGGTGGTTTCTCTTCAAGTAATTTGATTGGGTCAGGCGGTTTTGGTACAGTCTTCAAGGCATCGCTTCCGACGGAGAACAAGGTTGTTGCAGTGAAAGTTCTAAACATGCAGAGACCTGGATCGGCGAAGAGCTTTATGGCAGAATGTAAATCTTTAAAGGACATAAGACATCGCAATCTCGTGAAACTATTAACGGCTTGTTCAACTATTGATTTTCAAGGAAATGAATTCAGAGCTCTAATCTATGAGTTTATGCCAAATGGAAGCTTGGATATGTGGCTGCACCCAGATGAAGTTGAAGAGAATCGTAGGCCTTCAAGAACTTTGACACTTCTTGAAAGACTTAACATAGCGATTGATGTAGCTTCTGTTTTGGACTATCTTCATGTTCATTGCTATGAACCTATAGCTCATTGTGACCTCAAGCCGAGCAACATCCTTTTAGATGATGATCTGACTGCCCATGTTAGCGACTTTGGCCTTGCTCGTTTTATCCTCAAATTCGACAAAGATTCCTTCTTCAATCAATTTAGCTCAGCAGGCATTAGAGGAACCATTGGCTATGCCGCACCAGGTAAATATATCACACATCTGAAATTTTTGAAAGAATTAGTGTATTGTTTTATTACTCTAATCTTGTTTATGTGAATAATGGTGCAGAATATGGAATGGGAGGGCAGCCATCAATACATGGTGATGTATATAGTTTTGGGGTTCTCCTTTTGGAAATGTTCACTGGGAAAAGACCGACCAATGAGTTATTCGGGGGAAACTTTACTCTCCACAGTTACACCAAGTCAGCGCTGCCAGATGAAGTATTGGACATTGCTGACGAATCAATTCTTCACAGCAGTGTCGGAGTCGGCTTCCCTGTTTCTGAGTGCTTGATAGTGGTTTTGGACGTGGGACTTAGGTGTTGTGAAGATTCTCCGACAAACCGGTTGGGAATGAGTGAAGCCACAAAGGAGTTAATCTCAATCAGAGAGAGGTTCTTTAAAACCAGAAGAACAGAAAGACGTTAAAGTGTGTGTTTTTCTACCAACTTTGCAACTTACTTGAATGGCTTAACTCTGAGGCATATATTATATTGTCTACCTTGTATTTTCATTTTTATAATGCTCTGTTGTTTCTTGACAAAGATGTATTAACGTGTTACCAGCTTTACATTTTTGTGGGGCTAAACTATATGAAATAATCCAGCGAAAACTGAAGTAGCTTTGGTTTGATCACAGATTTTGGTTGAATCGTATGCATAGCAGCTCCGGGAAGCAATTACAGTCAGTCCTCTTTTCGTAACTGATCTGCTTCTTGCTTACTGCTGTTTGTGACGAGCTGCTCTACCTCGTAGGAGTTTTCGTCTATCGTCTTGAATCTAAAGTAAAATTTGCAATTTCTTGCAATGCAAGGGAAGACCTGTAATGCAAGATACAGAGATTCTTTAGATCCTCTTGCCGAACAAGATCAAGATCAGGGCTTCCGTCGATAGATCCATGCTCGTGTTAAGATCTCTAAGCCCATTTAGTTTGTTATGGCTCATAATGTTCTTTTCATGGTTCAAGTAATAAGCCCATATAGGTTTTTTCCAAATTAGAAAAATATATATTTCTTGGTTGTAAATCACTCTAATTAATCAGCATCATACTTATATGGGAATTATGCTATTTGTGTTTTAACGAATGCAGTGAAAGAAAATAGCCTCTGAAGCTCAAGTTTTCCTTTTCATAATCATACTCGAAACCAAAACCAAGTGGTGTATTTAAATTCACTCTCTAACTATATTTTTTTACTTTTTCATTCAACTCAATGCACGTGAACAAAGACCTCAACGTGTCAAGAGATCCAAACCAGGTCTGCGTGAATCAAACAGTTAAATAACACGTGAATCATTCTCAACCGTCAGATCAAAGATAGATAAACGCGCGATGAAAGCCGCTTGGACCTCACTAAAAGCACGTTTTCCCGAATAAACCGCGTTGCACAGTTAGCAGATCCTTCTTAGGTACCATCACCTGTTACCGTTTCTACCCGTGGATCAAATAAAATCCTAATCTCTTCTCGAAATAGCACGCGCCTTTTCAATAAGTTGGCACCGGCTATATCCGGTAACTAGTTTTTTTTCTTTTTCTTTAAATAATTTACTAATTTTCTCCGTTTATCCTTGTTCGTATATAAACTCCAAAAGGATTTTTGTCTTCTTTCTAACAATATTTCAGGAGCTCTCTCTCTCTCTCGTAAGCCTCTGAATTCGCTTCACCTCACAAACAGAGATCGAACGGAAGAGAAAGTTAGAAACTTTGAACGGATTTCGAATTACCCAGAAGAAGTAAGCTCTCTCTCTCCTTCTCTCCTTATCTCTCTCTCTCTCTTTCTCCGTCTTATCCTGTTCTTATAGCTTTCTTGGATTGATTGATACTATTTTGGTTAACAGATTCGTCTCTTTACGGAAGAATGGAGGTTAAAGTAGCCACAACAACGTCTTTTCATTGGTCAGGACGACATTCAGCGATCCCTCAATATCCATCTATCTCGCAAACCCTAACCTCCTCAAAACGTCGTCGTTCTCGTGGAGATGTATCCTTCGTGGGGGGATTGAAAGCTTCGACCTTTCTTGGAACACAATCTGGGAAAATCCACAGGTCCAAATCATGTGAGCTTTGGGAACTTTCCTCCAAGAACAAGGACAGAACAAGCGTGCAGAAACATTACCCCTTAAGGAGAGTTTGCAGTGCGAGCTCCGGTTTCTTCTCCGACGAAGACTTCTCAGCGAAGATGCAAGAACTGAGCTTACAGTTCAAGATTGCTGGAGAAGATGAAGACTTGGAGAGAAACAAAGGAAACAAGTACAGAACCCACGAAGCAGTAGATGATAATGATGATCGTAGGAATCATAGATTTGGCAGTGTGAAGCTGTTAAATGAGTCTGTTCCAGGTTTAGCTTCGTTGGAAGCTCCATGGATGGAGATGGTTAACCACTCGAGCATTGAACGGAAAGCAAACAGTGTTGATTTGCCTCTGTCGCTTAGAATGATTAAGAGGAAGCTACAAGAACAAGCGCTTAAAGAAGCTAGTGAATCTACTGCTTATTGTTCTATAGACAAAGCTTTCTCTTCTATGGTGTTTATGATGGAAGAGATGCATAGCTTTGCGTTGCAGACGAGGGAGACTATCTTGTACGAAGACTTACAAGGTGTTCTTAAGCAGGTTAAGAAGGATATGCACGCTTCGTTGTTGTGGATTTTCCAGCGAGTGTTCTCTCAAACACCTACTTTGATGGTATATGTGATGATCCTGTTGGCGAATTTCACTGTGCATTCAGTTGCATCGAATCTAGCTATTGCAGCATCTCCCCCAGACCCTGCTGTGACAGAAGAAGTATCACCGGTTACATTGTCTAGTGGAGGTGGTCGGTCGGATTTAGGTCCTGTAGGAAGTGGCACTTTTGACAAGATCTCCCGCTTACCGACACAACGAAACTCAGTTTCGGGACAAGGGATTAGGGAAGAGGAGCTGAGTCTGTGGAACTCGATGGTGGAAGAAGCTGACCAAATGCAAGATTCCCCTGTGGATCGTGACATGAGACTGAGACTTGTGTCACCGATCAGTGCAAGGATTGAGTTGGACAACTATGCCAACTACACTAGAACAGAGCTTTTGTATAAGATAGGTTTGGCTCAAGAACCGGAGAACCCTTTGCTCTTAGCTAACTACGCTCAGTTCCTTTACCTTGTCTCTCAAGACTACGACAGGTAATATATCCTTTATATATTCCAGCATCTAACATTTAAGAGTTATTACCTGTCCTAAGTGACTCATTGAGAATCAAAAGTTGTTACCAGGCCTAGACTGAAATATAAAGCATTAGTATTGATGAATAGTTTTGTAAACCTTGTAACTTAACAATGACGTTTTCTTTTTGATGTATCAGAGCGGAGAAGTGTTTCAAGAAAGCCATTGAGTCAGGAGAAGGTGATGCGGAAGCGTACAGCAAATACGCCAACTTCCAGTGGAAAGTTCGGAAGGATCTCTGGGCGGCTGAGGAAAATTTTCTAGAAGCTATATCTGCAGACCCTACCAACTCCTTCCACGCAGCCAGTTACGCCAACTTCCTCTGGCAAACCGGTGGTGAAGAAACGTGTTACCCGTTAGAATCTTCTGATTCTCCTCAGGAAATCGTTTGAGACGCTAGAAGCCAGAGAATGGCAGTGAATGGTGGGATTCGTTAGCAGCAAACCTGCAGTAAAGAGATAGTCAGTTATAGATAGACCATGGAAGCAAAGAGGAGTATTGTAAGTAGTGTTTTTGAGTTAATCAGTGCTGCCGATGAAACATTGCTCCTCTTTGCCTCTTGTTTTGTTTTTCTTCTTTTTTTTCTTCTGTTCTGCTTTTGCCTTTATTATCACTTAAGAGTTCAATACGGTCGAAGACTCAAACATTGGTCCACTGATACTGGATGGGATCAATAAGAACATGTGTAGATCCAATTATCCAAACACTAATAAATCACTGAGAGTTGCTTTTTGGTGAAATAAAATGAGCGAGTATATTTAGAAAGTTTTAATGGATTCATCGTTTTAAGTTTTGTATTTTAACGAGGCTGCAATGATCAATGACACGCATTGACTGAACAAAATATAATAAATCTAGAACGCATTCGATTTCAATTGTATTCTACTCTGTCCATGAATTGGTTACGTTTTAAACTTGTATTGTTCCCAAGACATGCTAGGACTTTAGAACACTTCAAAGAGAATCCTCATATCTATTTATTGGTTTCATCAACTCATCAAAAGAGATTGCACAACAAAAAGAATTGCATATATGCAGTGATTAAGTACATAAAAGAGAATTACTAATCATATTCCACAGATTCACAGCATACTTGTTTCATATTCAGGAGAGTCGAAAGGATCTGCCCGACCATAAATAGGTAAACATACATATAAACTATAATTTCAAGTCTCTAAGAAAATGAAACTCTAATAATGATCTGAAACAGTCACAGAAAGCTCTTTGGCTTGCTTAAGCTGGGAAATAGGCAGTCCTTCGCTTGTGAGTCACTTATCATTCTTTTCTTCTCCCAACGGATCCGAAAATTCTTTTGGAAGAAACAAACCTCGCCCGTAGAAAAGGCATCCATGACACTTAAAGTCAAGGCCATCAGCAGGTTCAGGCATTTGAAAAATGTTCATAGACCATTCCTCTTTCTTAGCATCTTCCACAATGAAGAGGAAGTGAAAGATGCGTTTCGATTAGGCAACGAGAAACAGATGATCGAAAGTCCTCAAAAGCAATGAGAATACGACGAGGAGCTGTAATATTCATGCGCAGGTGATGTTAAATGATCAAAGCTTGGAAACGCATCGAAATCTCGATAGACTTGAAAGGCAATCTTAAGAACGTAGTAATCTGGAGATCGAGAGGAATATAGATCGGCGTCATCAGATAGATCGACGCTGGAATCGGGACAGGTTCTTTGTTTCTCTACGAAACCCTAATAATGATAAACCCTTTAACCTACCTTGCAAAACCTTACTTATCCTTTTTAATCAAAAACAAAAACAAAACATTTACGAATTTGGAAAGATTCCTTTTTAACTCTTCTGAGCACGTTACTAAAAACCCAAAGTGAAACCAAACACCGAAGACTAGAATAATATATAAATGGGCCTAGGGCCCAATAAAAAAACGCTTTTATAGACCGGAGTTTCAACCTTCCAGCGACACAGACACATCAATCACTACAAAACCAAGGCGTGTCTCCTCCGCATTCATACATCTCGTCTGGAAAATAAGAACTAAAAAGAGAAATTTGACTAAAAATATGAACTTTTATTTAAAATTAACCGTAACAAACCCCATAAACGTACAAAAGTGCGCAGATATATGTATCAAAGAAGTATTAAACCAAAATAAAAAATGTTATTTTTTTTGGGGACGCTAATAAAATTAAAAATGTGTCTGAGAAAAAAATGTGTGAAGAAAAAAGAAAAAAGAAAAAAGAAAAAGAGGATAAGACACTTGTGGAGAGCTTGTGCCAAAAAAGATCCAACGGCTCAGATTCACCAAACCTCATTATAATCCCTTTGTAACAAATGCCACACGAAGACATACACATTTACACACACACAGTCCCGATAAAACTAAAGAAAACAGAGGAGAGAGATCAAGAGGAGATAACAAGAAAATGGTTTCTTCACTTCTTATGTCGTTTGCTCCGGCCACCGTGAGGGTTTACGCCACAACAGCAAAGGGAGCTTCAGGTGGTGCCAAGGAGGAGAAGAATCCCATCGACTTTGTGTTGGGGTATTTGACAAAACAAGATCAGTTCTACGAGGTTGATCCCATTCTCAAGAAGGTGGACGAGAAAGAAGGTACCAGAAGTGGCACCAGAAGCGGCACCAAAAGCGGCACCACCGGAGGAAAAGGAAGCGTTCGCGGCGGTAAAAGCTCTGCTCCGACGCCTGTGGCACCGAAGAAGAACGAAGGTGGATTTGGTGGCTTAGGTGGCTTCTTCAACAAAAAATAAATGAAAAATGTATAGTAATTTGCATTGTTTATTCCTCTGTTTTTATTCTCTATAAATTCTTCAGATCTCAAACTATATAAAAACTGCTCTTTCTTCATCTTATGTTACATTTTATGATCTATTTTAAAAGATTACATTTTCTCATAGTATCATAATTCATATTTCAAGATTCATTCACCACTTCAGAAAAAAATGTGAGAATTATATGGGGAAATGAGTAATGTATTACACGAAGAACAGAGAAAAGAATGATTTTGTCGTATATAAGAGGAAGTTGTGAGAGAATTCAAGTGTGAACCAGACTATTCTCAAAGCACATATTATAAATATGTATATGGCTTTTTATGCATCTAAATCAATGATACAATTTTGAACCTCTTTTTGTAAGAGACTGTATATATCCAGCAAGAATACCAAATGTTACAAACTTACAATACACGGCCAGTAAATCTATAAGCTATCACCAAAATGATATTCCAAAATGGTTCTTTAGAGCTTTGATTCAAGTGCTATATGCATGCTGGAACCATGGTATGTCATAAGCAATGGTGATAACCAGATCTGACCTGGAGATACAGGATCGGTGTTAGAATCTGTCTTTTATGTCTATAATTGGTGACAGAACCATTGTACCTGCTAACTGGAGCTAGCTCTTGCCGGGAGCAAAGCCTCTTGCTTTCCTTTGACAAAGATTACGAGTTCTTCAGGTGCGACCACCATACTTAACCACTTCTGCAAATCTTCGCCTTCTATTTTCTCTTTCTCTGCACCAAAACATGATAATTTCATCATCAGAGTCAGCCAGTTATCACATCAAACAAACTCAAGCGAAGATGTGGAAGACCAAGCTGAGGGATGATCTTATACAGTGTCCTACACTTATGGATGTAAGTAAATAGACTTATACTATCTGGTAACGGATTACCTTCAAGTTGAGCACCAAGTCCTTCCAATACATCAGGATTAGCTCGTACAACAGACAGTGCAACATCGAGAGCAGATTGTAACAGATTCGTCACTTCTCTTTGAACAAGATCAACTAGTTTCCCCTGTGTTTTTAACATGGAAGGTTAGTTTTGCGTGCTTTCAAGGGACACCATGGAAACCCACCAAGGCAAGTGCAACGAAAAATGACGTTACCTGATCTCTTCCCCATGGTGCGCCTCCTGAATCGTCAATCCCACCACCAGAAAGCGTAGACACAGACACAGGTCCGATTTTCTGGCTGAGACCATATTCAGCTACCGCTTTGTATGCCATATCAGTTGCCCGCCTGATATCGTCAAATGCACCAGTTGATACACGCCCCGAGTATACAACTTCTTCAGCTGCACGACCTCCAAGAAGAGTAACCAAACGTCCAAGCAGCTCATCAATAAAGAGCAAATATCTGTCCTCACTGGTCGGAGGTATGTATGTAAAGCCCAATGCCCCTCCTGATCTTGGCAATATACTTAATTTCTAACAACAAAAAGTGAATGAGCAAAAATTTGAATCATTTGCACATAATAGCACTATGAGCGTACATGTCTAAAATGCTTTTGTTGTTTACCTCAACACGTGGCTGTCCAGTAAGAAGTTTTGCAACAGCAGTACCAACCACTGCATGGCCAGCTTCATGCCTTGCAACCACACCCTTTTCAGTGCCTTTTAATCTTGCAGTTTTCTTCTCTATGCCCTGAAACAGATGCACTGTAATGAAAACGTTTGACGAATTGCTACACGTACTCAGTAGAATAGAGAGGATAGAAAAAGTACCGCTATTGATCGCTCCACAGCTTGAATGAAGTCAATTTTATCAACAGTCATCTTGCTCTTTCTTCCAGCTAGCAAGGCAGCCTCATTTACCAAGTTTGCAAGATCTGCCCTGCAAAATTGGACATAAGATATTATGAGATATACAGCCAAAAAGGGTACAACTGAAGAAATTTCAAAAGAAAAATAGTATACAAAAGTGTACCCGGTAAAACCAGTGGTCATCGAGGCAATACTACCAAGGTTAACATCATTTCCCAAAGGAAGCTCTTTCTTTAACACGTGCACTCTCAAAATGGATTCTCTTCCAATTTTGTCAGGCGTTTCCACCTACAAAAAGATGCGTCAGTAAATTTGATAGAACATTGAACTGCCTTAGCCACTTACGAGTTGGCAGAGTTAACCGATTCTACCAACCGTAACAACACGATCAAATCTCCCAGGACGACGCAGGGCCGGGTCTAAAACATCAGCGCGATTTGTAGCTCCAAGAACGATAACTGCAGAGCTGCTGTCGAAACCATCCATCTCCTGCAAACAAATTTTCCAACATGTTAATATGTAATGGCAAAATCAGGAATCCTACTTAAGCAGAAAAAGAGTATGTTTCCAGACTTACAGTAAGCAGCTGATTCAAAGTTTGCTCTCTTTCATCATTGCTGGCGATTCTGTATTTACCATCACGGCTTTTTGCCACAGCATCTATCTGAAACATGAAAGGAAACAGCAAATATTGTTTAGACATGTTTACAGGTTGAAAGTACTGGAGGTAACCCAACATAGACTACACTTGTTCTAACCTCATCAATAAATATAATAGAGGGAGCTTCTTTTTTGGCCCGGGCAAATAGATCCCTTACACGTGAGGCACCCATACCGACATACAGCTCTACAAACTCACTTGCAGAGCAACTTATGAAGGGGACGTCAGCTTCCCCAGCAACAGCCTTTGCAAGAAGCGTTTTCCCTGTTCCAGGAAGACCAACCTACAAAAGAATGGAAACCAAATATGCACTGAATTTCTAAAGGAGAGGTCTTGAAAGAAATTATCGAAGTGAAATCAAATGATTTAACTTACCAATAGGACACCACGAGGAGGACGTGCACCCAGACGGACATACTTGTCAGGATTCCTAAGAAATTCCTGTTAGGATTAATCCATGTGTAAGAAAAAGACAATTACTAAACCGAGAATAGAGCTATCAAAAACAATTTGTTGGTCACCATCTTGAAGGACTTTAAACACATACCACGATTTCTTCTAGCTCTTCCTTTGCTTCATCAACACCAGCAACATCTGCAAAAGTGATTGATTCACCTCCACCAGTGACTTTTCCCCCATCAGAACCACCAGCCTTCCGGGTCTTAAGCTGGCCTGTTGTACTCTGTTTACGTTCCCCCATAGGCTTTTTAGGAAATTGAAAACTTTAAACAACCATATTTGAAGGTATGAAGGAGATGCAAACCATGGTGAAGCTAAGAGGGAATCGTTGAATAAGCAATACAAGCACCGCTATGTAGAAAAGTGCTAGCTGCAATAAACAACCAAAAAATAAGAGGCGACGTTAGGCAAAACTGCCAAACATCATCATCATCATCAAAGAGTAGCATATATAGTAAGAATGTGATGGCCTTACAAATCCAGAGCTGAAGAAGCCACCAGATCGTTTATCAGGCGATCCAAATTCCACATTATTATCAAGCATCTTCTCATACGGTGTTTTGATGTCGCCAGGCCTTGTAGTTGAATACACAACTCTTTTCGTGGGAGGCACAGTTCTTAGGAGAGACTCAGAAGACTCAGACAACCTAGTACTAGTTTCACTCTCTTGCCATTTCCCATCATCTTTCAACTTAAACAAAACCTGAACCCCATCCACTTCCACTTTCTGCACCTGGTCATTGTTAACTTTACTCAAGAACTCACTGTACGGTACACTCACGAAAGTCGTCTGAACTCGTGGCTCCGAACTAGGTAAAGGTATCCCAGGTCGAAGCAAACGCATCACAAACAAAACAACACCCAATTGTAACAACAAAACTCCAATCCCTTGCGCTTGGATTATTGGCTGCCACTCCTTTCTCTTACCCTTTGACCACCAAACTCCATCTTTCCTCTCCTTCTCTCTCTTCCTCTTCGAAGAAGAATCTTGCTCTTCTTCTCCGTCACTACTACTACTATTCTCATTAGAACTAGCTTTCTGGTCATCTTCTTGACAATTCACAACTGCCCTTCTCTTCTTTCTTGAAAACCCATCCCAAAGACTCAACCTTTTATGATGATTACTCAACACTGTAACCGGTTTATTGTGCAGATGAAGAGGGATTGAATAGGGGATGAACCGGTTTGGATTCCGGCGGAAAACCCTACTCCGGTCGAAGAAGAAGCTTGAGGTATGCGAATACAATAGACTGTTGCTACTACAACAGGTAGCGAATCTGAACCTAGGTTGTACAAATTCGAATTTAGTAGTCATTATTTTCGAAACCCTAGAGATTTGGGGGAAAGGAGAGAGACATAACAATACAATTCATACTTTCGTTTTTATATTTTGATCTCTCTCTCTCTCTATCTCTCGTTTGGACTAAACTGAAGACGAGGTTTGCTGGGAAATACGACTTCGATTTCTGACCGTCGGATTGGAGACAGAGACGATATTTCACCGTTCGATGTAGTTTGAGGACGACGAATTATTATCGCGAGAGGAATATATCGGCTAGCCGAAATCATGTGTGATGCGGCGTATGGAACGACACGATGCCGGAGGATATGTGGATAAATCGGGAGAAGATTGTGCGAGCCCGTTATATGGTTTCTTGGACCCAAAAGGGGCCCAAATGAAGCCTACAAGTACTGGCCAATCCTTCTCTTTTTCGTCACAAATCTTGAATGTAGCCTGTTAGGGTATATGGTTTTTTTACCTCAACAGTAATAAGATTGAGGATTCACTAGTGATTATTATTACTTAGAAAGAGAAATACTATTTCTAACTTTATGATGAGATTAACAAATGGAGTTAGATCTCAAGATTAAGCGATAATATATTAAATGTGCACAAAATGACAAAGTAAAGGAAAAGACCTGGAAATTTATTATGTAATGATTTGCTGGAAAACTAAGAACCAGTTTTGAATTAGTATCGAAAATGCCAAGTTCATTTGAGTTAAATACTAAATCATTTCTCTCGGTCTTGGTCAAGAAAACAATTGATATAGTTGTGTGGAAGTTAGGACACGTAATTCGTCTGAAAAAAAAAAAGCTCCATCCACCACCAACAGGTATATGCGTTACTATCTCTTCGATAAGATAATAACAAAAGGTAACTTTACATCTTGCGTTGTAAATCATCCATTTAACAAGTGCAAGCCTTTTCCAAAAGAAAAGATTGTATAATACGTTTGGGGAATATTATATAGGAGAAACTTTTGAAATTAAATGAACAAAAGTTGTAACAATGTGGAAAACACACAAAATTCTTGTCGATTGAGCTTAGTTTATAGATGATAAACCCCAACTATATATAATGAAATTATAAAGAAGATGCCAGATGTGACCAGACAAAAAAAAATCTTCTTTTGTTTCTTTCTATCCTGTTTTACTATCTCGAAACTCGGAGAAAATTGTTCCCACATGAGTTGTTTCATGTGCAACAATCTAGCTATTTGAACATCCTCTGTTTCATTACGAGTCCATGCACAACCTTAAAACTTAAAACGATTAGTGGAGGAGAACACGGTGTAACTTTTGGGTTAATTATAGGTTTCTAATTAAAAATCAATTTAACTTTTTATATATTGATGTTAGTTTCTTCTAACTTCCTAAGTGGGATTTTCTTTCAAACAAAGGATCACACAATCTTTTTTGGGCATCTATCACTGATGTGGTATCTTATATGTCTCCTTGAAATGATAATTCCATTTTGAATCTATTTCACTTGCACAATGATAAACTCCTTTTTCAATTCTCCTTTACTCAGATCAACAAGATATACATGTATGCATCTACTTTTTTAGGTTTTTTAGAATTTAAACCTTTAATTTTGCTACCATATTTAATCTGAGATAATTTTGGGCTTATAACTAAAATCCAATTAGTAATTATATATTAATGTTAATTTTGTCTAACTTCCCATAGAACTTGGAATGTATTTTAACAAAGGAAAGTGATTGATTTGGCTGATTTCAAAACTCCTTCAGATCGAGGAGACTTTCCGGTACCTATTTAATTTATCCTACAGACTACATCATCGTGTTTGCATTTGGGAAGCGCCATATGCAGAGTCCTGTGGCGATGATCTTGTGATACCGTTACACTTTCATACTTCTAGTGATATTTAACACATAGAAAGAGAAATATTATTTCTAACTTCATGATCAGATTAACAAAAGGAGTTAGACCTCAAGATTAATCGCTAATATATTAAATGTGCACAAAATGACAAAGGAAAAGACCTGGAAATTTATTATGTAATGATTTGTTGGGAAAACTGAGAACCAAATTTGAATTAGTATCGAAAATGCCAAAGCTCATTCGAGTTAAATATTAGTAAATCATTGACTGACGTCTGCTCTCCGTCTTGGTCAAGAAAACAATTGCTATAGTTGTGTGGATGTTAGTACACGTAGTTGGTCTAAAAAAGTCAAAAGCTTCCATCCACCAGATTTGCCTTGCTAGCTCTTCGATAAAAATGAGATAACACCAAAAGGTAACTTTACATCTTGTGTAGTACATCATCCATTTAACAAAAGGTTTTATATTAAATACATTTGGGCAATATTACATACGAGAAATTTTTGAAATGAAATTAATATAAGCTGTAAAAGTGTGGAAAAACACAAAACTAATGTCGGCGGATCTTTATATCCTATGTTCCCTGTTTTATTATCACTATAACCTCGGAAAAAATTGTTTCACATGAGTTGTCTCCTGTGGTACAAGCTAACGGAGTTAAAACGATTGTAGGAGCCGAAAAGTTAAGTGGTTCGTTTCAAAACTCCTTCGGATAATTTGTCCGGCACCTATTACTCCCATCATTGTGCTGCCCTTTGGGAAGCGCCGTATGGCGACGATCTTGTGACATGGATACACTTGGATGAGGCTGAAGGTAATGAGATTGGTGGCTGAGAAGATCCCGATCGTGTAGTGGCCATTTTTCATTTTCTGTATCTTCCTACAAATGAAATTTCAGAGTGAAGTATAAATTGTTAAGTGAAAATTCAAATATGATATAAACATAATTCCTAGTTGTTCTTCATGATGACATAAACAAGATAATGTTTTCTTATAATCAACTATGTACAAAATGACAAAAACGAAACGACCTGGAAAATGTAATAGCTTATAAATAGATTAAGAACTAATTAAGAACTAAGACTGAGTTGAATGTTCTCAGTCTTAACGCTTAAACAATTGCTATTGTGTGGTGGTTGGTATCAAAAAGTGAGATAGGAAAAGCTTCGTCCAACATTTTTCTGACTCCGCTCTTTGATCAAATATAATAACAAAAGGTCAATAATTGAGTCAAAAACAAGATCCATCGAAACTCAGCGACGTTTATTTTTACACAAGACTATGATTGGAAATTAGGTTTTTAAAGTTTTAAAACTTTAGAATTAATAACAGCTTTTAAAGTCAATAATTTTAACAATTACACTTTTGCTTTCTTAAAAATCCTTAAAATTCTTAAAGTCACTCAAAGCCTACTTTTTTTTTTGTTCATGTTTGAGGGTTTGTAGAAAAAAATTAGAATTTAAGGCTTTTAAAGAAAAAAAAAAGTCCTAAAAATCACAACAACTTTTTCTTAAAGCCATTATTCTAAAAGTTTTAAAAGTTAAAGTCTCAAACAAGCACAATTACATCTTTGAGTAAAGATTGAATTAACCAAGTGAAAGCTTTTCCAAATTAAAAAAAAAAATGTCAAGTTAAACAAAATTTAAAAGATATACTATCAATTTTTTAGTATAAAAAGACATGACAGATAGTTCGCTGGACACAACACACGAATCAACTCAAGGGGGATATTGCGGGAGATAATGACCAACGCTGGAGAAGTTACCGCCATGGACTGCGTTTACAAGAACTCTAACGAAGCTGTTGAAGATCGGATTCAAGATCTTCTACAAAGGATGACAGTTGAGGAAAAGATCGGTCAGATGACCCAAATCCACCGTGGCGTCACATCGGACGCTGTCATCAAAGACTTCTTCATAGGTAAGTTCCCAACCTCCACCGTTAAAGAGAATGAGTTTGACATTGGATTATGAAACTAGACTGAGCCGTTTTGTTTGTGTCTTTGTTCAGGCAGTGTATGCAACTCCGCCGGGAAGTCAGGGAATGATGTGATGTCAGAGGATTGGGCGGAGATGATAGACGGCTTTCAGAAAGCGTCGCTGGAAACTCGTCTCGGTATACCAATCATCTACGGTTTGGACGCAGTTCACGGGAACAACAAATTCTACGGTACCACCATTTTTCCTCACAACGTAGGACTCGGTGCCACCAGGTTCGTCCCAAACCACTTCTCTGTTTGGATCTCTGTTCGTCAGAAAGAAGTTAAAGCGAATTAAAATTCCGATTATCATGGCAGAGACTACGATTTGGCTAGAAGGATTGGTTCAGCGACTGCTCTGGAAGTTAGGGCAAGTGGGGCTCACTGGGCATTCGCTCCTTGTGTGGCTGTAAGTCTCACTATAATTTTTCTTAAGCCACAAGAAACTGTTTCTTAGGCGACAAGAAACCGAAAACAAAAACAAACAGAAAAAAAAAACAGAACCATATCGTCTAATTATGTTTGTGGGATATGACAGGTGTGCAAAGATCCAAGATGGGGAAGATGTTTGGAGAGCTACAGCGAAGATACCGACGTGGTCTGCAAAATGACATCCATTGTTTCCGGTCTACAAGGAACTCCACCGGAAGGACATCCCGCCGGTTACCCTTTCCTAGCCGGAAGGTTTTATCTTAATTAATCCAACATTTCTTGATAAGCACGTTATCTGTTGTTCACGTTCTTATACTTAGGGTTATGTTTTAGGAACAATGTGGTTGCATGTGCAAAGCACTTTGTTGGAGATGGTGGTACTGGAAATGGTAAGAACGAAGGGGATACAGTGGCTTCATACGAAGACTTGGAGAGGATTCACATGGCTCCTTACTTGAAATGTCTTGCTCAAGGAGTATCTGCGGTTATGCCTTCTTATTCACGTTGGAACGGACGAAAACTCCATGCAGACCGTTTTCTATTGACAGAAATTCTCAAAGAGAAACTCGGTTTTAAGGTCGAATCACAGTCAGTTTTTTTTTTTTTTTTCGGTTGGATCAAGAACTGACTAAAATGTCTTAACTATGATCAATCTGTTTTTGCAGGGATGTGTGGTTTCAGATTGGTCGGGAATCGACAAGATGGGCGAACCACGTGGTTCGAACTACCGTGAATGTGTGGAAGCTGCTATCAGTGCTGGAATCG
The DNA here is from genome assembly GCA_000411075.1 of Sisymbrium irio. Lineage (NCBI taxonomy): Eukaryota > Viridiplantae > Streptophyta > Magnoliopsida > Brassicales > Brassicaceae > Sisymbrium > Sisymbrium irio. Next base: position 2,534 of record KE153684.1, on the reverse strand, counting down.
ACATGGTCATGGTCCCTCATAAGTATGAGAAGTTCATCAATGATCTAACATCTCTGGTACAGTCCGGGGAAATACCTATGTCTAGGATCGATGATGCAGTCGAGAGAATTTTGAGATTAAAGTTCACTGCGGGTCTTTTCGAACATCCTTTCTCTGATAGATCGTTGCTGAAGTTTGTTGGCTGCAAGGTAGATTCAGCTTTTGAGTGCTAAACAATGAGCAAATCATCTGAATCCACAAAGTCCTTTTCAAAGCTTTGTGAATAACTCGAAGTAAATTTCGAATCTTGCACACAGGAACATAGAGAGATAGCTCGTGAAGCGGTTAGGAAATCTTTAGTTCTGTTAAAGAACGGGAGAGATTCAGAGAAACCCTTTCTTCCTCTGGATCGAAACGCAAAGAGAGTGTTGGTGGCAGGAACTCACGCAGACGATCTTGGGTTTCAGTGTGGTGGTTGGTCCAAGACTTGGCAAGGTCAAAGTGGTCGGATCACAATCGGTAAGCAACAAGAACACAAAACTCTGCTTCCAAAGAAGAGTTTCGTGTGCAACAAGCTAACTGTTTTAACATCCTTGGGTTTCACGAATGCAGGCACAACGATCTTGGATGCCGTCAAAGCGATCGTAGGATCAGAAACGGAAGTGTTTTACGAGAAGACTCCTTCGGAGGAGACCTTGTCCAACAAGGACTTCTCATACGCCATCGTTGCCGTTGGGGAACCGCCGTATGCGGAGTCGCGAGGTGATGATCCTGAGCCATCGATACACTTCGGTGGAGCTGAGGTAGTGAATTTGGTAGCTGAGAAGATCCCAACAGTGGCGATTCTGATGACGGGACGACCCGTGCTTTTGGATCCGACCATGTTGGAGAAGGTGGAAGCTTTAGTTGCGGCTTGGTTGCCCGGAACTGAAGGAGATGGGATCGCTGACGTGGTGTTCGGAGATTACGATTTCACTGGGAAGTTGCCGATGTCTTGGTTCAGATCGACGGAGCAGCTGCCGATGAACCCGGAAGCTGATAGCTATGATCCGTTGTTTCCGTTGGGGTTCGGGCTGAAATGCAAGAAAGAGTAATAATACGCGGGAAAATAAATGTAAGAGAAGTCAAAATAAGTGCTTTTTTTGGCAAGTGTCTCTGATCTCAATTACATGTGGATTTGGTTTAGTCTGGTTTTCTCATTTGCTCACTATGGTCTATGGTTTTATTGCTTTGGTTTGACACTGTTTGTTGTCGGTTGTATTTTAAGAACTTCATCTGCGGCCTTTTTATTCATGAAGCAAATTAGTTTTTAATAAATGAATTCTCTCTTTCTCAATCAAGTGTCATATATAATCTGAAGTAACTAGTAAGTATGGAGTATCAATTACCACTAGCACAAACAGATCGCAAATCTGAACTATAGTGGCTTTTTGGTTATAGACTTATATAGTCTCTTCTAAAAA
>KE153683.1:204966-220397 GCA_000411075.1 Sisymbrium irio | reverse complement strand
ACCGAAGACGGTGTTGATGGGGTTCATGGCCACCTGATTCTTGGCTGCGTCACCAATCAACCGTTCAGAGTCTGTGAAGGCCACGTAGGATGGCGTCGTCCTGTTACCTTGATCATTAGCGATGATCTCAACACGGTCGTGTTGCCACACTCCGACGCAAGAGTAAGTGGTACCTAGATCGATTCCAATCGCTGGACCATCTCCTTTACCCGCCATTATCAATTCAAACACACGTAAGAAACTTTCAACTGAGAAGAATGTTTTGAAAAGTAAAACGAAAATCTTTGAGCAGAATTAGTAGTTATGAAAAAAAGCGTCCAAGCTGTGTTTATATAAAGGTCGAGACTTTGATGTCTCGAGAATGTTCCACTAAGAAAAGGCAAAAGGGAAATTGTGCAAAACAGAAAAATTGATTCCTCTTTCTTTTCCCTTTTGGCAGTACAAAGAGACCGTTAAAAACTTTCTTTCAAGAAAAGAAAAGAAAAGAGAAAAGTATTTCATATAAATACTACACATATCATAACTAGCACACCACGTAACATTCTGAAAGAGACGAAGAGCAGAGGTTTCCAACAATCTTTTCCTTTTGGTAGGTTGTGCAGGGAAGGAAGATGTCTGTTCTTATCCTGACAAGTCTTGGGGACATTGTCATTGATTTGCTTTCCAATAAATGTCCTTTGACATGCAAGAACTTCCTCAAGCTCTGCAAGATCAAGTACTACAACGGGTGCCTCTTCGACACTGTGCAAAAGGATTTCACAGCGCAAACCGGGGATCCAACTGGTTCAGGAGTTGGGGGAGATTCAATCTACAAATTTCTGTATGGTGAGCAGGCTCAGTTTTTTAAACATGAGATTCATCTCGATTTAAAACATTCCAAGACTGGCTCTGTTGCAATGGCTAGTGGTGGTGGAGAAAATAATCTCAATGCTTCCCAGTTTTATTTCACACTTGGTGATGATCTGGACTATCTTGACGGGAAACACACTGTTTTTGGGGAGATAGCCGAGGGATTTGACACTTTGACTAGGATCAATGATGCTTATGTATGCAAACAATAGACCATATAAAAACATTAGAATCAAGCACACATATATACTTGAAGATCCCTTTGATGATCCCCCACAACTAGCTGAGATGATACCAGATGCTTCCCCGGAAGGAAAACCTAAGGAAGAGGTCCAAGTTGACGTGCGACTTGAAGATGATTGGGTTCCAATGGATGAACAACTGGGTGCTCAGGAACTGGAGGAGTTTATACGTGAAAAAGCTGCCCGTTCTAGTGCTCTTGTACTTGAAAGTATAGGAGATATCCCAGAGGCCGAGGTAAAGCCTCCTGACAATGTGCTCTTTGTCTGCAAACTGAATCCTGTGACTGACGATGAAGGTCTGCATACCGCTTTTTCGGGCTTTGGAACTGTACTATCGGCTGAAGTAATCAGGGATTTCAAAACAGGTGACAGTTTGTGCTACGCTTTTATAGAGTTTGAGGACAAGGCGGCATGCAAAGAAGCCTACATTAACATGAAAAACGCTCTGATTGATGATAGAAGAATACATTTGGATTTCAGTCAGAGTGTTTCCAAACTTTGGTCACAGTTCCGAAAGAAAGACTCACAAAAGGGTAAAAGGAATGGATGTTTCAAATGTGAGTCGACGGATCATGTTGCCAAGGACTGTGTGGGTGGTGGTGGTAACGAGGCTTCAAAGTTCATTGTAAATGATCAAAGCAGACAGCATGGGGGAGGTAAAGGTTATGATATGGTGTTTGAGGGTGATCTACCCAGGCCTGAGAGGCCCAAGAGAGAGAAGAGAGAGCATAATCATGAGAGGGACAAGGTTCGTTCGAGAAGTCCTCAGCATGGCTATGGTGAAGGCAAAGGACAAGACAGAGATGAACATGTGAACGAGGACAAGGCAGTTATCAAGTACAATGGTAGAAGACAGCATAGGGAAGAGGAAAGAGAAAGGGACAGGGACAGGAGGTATGATGATGGTGTGAGTTGGAAGAAGAAACACATGAAAAGGTATGAAAGGGACAATAGGGAAGATGAAGATAGAAGAAGAAGAAGAAGACGTCGCGAAGAGATGAGAGAAGGGATAGGTGAAGGCAATGAGCGATTGAACAGAACAGAACAGATCCTATCTTTGATTCCATGGCAATGAATACATTACAAAACTTTTTGGTATGGATCTTTTTTTTGTTGTATTAATCAAACTTTCTCTCGATCTTGTTGAGCAAAAAACAATAAAGAAACACGCCACATTTTGTATTCACACAGAAGTTGTATCGTCTCTCACAACTATCTTTTCCTCTTATTTTATTGTATCACTCCATCACGAAATTGAGACCACCGTATAAGGAAAAATAAGCAAATAGATCACTCTATGCAGTAACCATATCAGAAGTTTTTATAACAAAACGGACAAGGAAAAATCGAGCAAAAACAAAACAGGACATATATTTTCATCTGTGAGTCTGCTTTTGTCACACAATTGAGACCTGCCAAAAACATTACACAAATTTAGCAAACATTTACAATTCCCGAGTAAAACAGAGTGTTCTAGTTTATGTTTGCTCGAACTGCGAAAGAGAGGACGGTATGGAGAAGGAAGGCAAAGGAGACAGAGATCAAGTGAAAAAGACATTGAAGGTTCCTGGAGGCAAGGACAGACTGAATGGCAAAACTCAAGGCATGACATCATCATCAAGTTTCAGTAAGAAGGAAAGAGTTCCATGCTGATCACCCTGGATTGAAACATCATCAGTCAATCTCAATACTCTCGCCTCTTTGTTGTGTACCAGAATATGGGATCTCTAAATTCTTTAACTGGTTAAGATATTTTTCATGACTGACCACCACTTTTAGATATGGGATGACGTAATTTCTTCTGTCACTCTATATCAAACCCCATTAGCAAGAACAGCTTATCATGGACAAAATCACACAGGTATTACATCTACGTGTCCTAAGCTTTGAAGTTCAATACAAAGACATAGGTGCATCTATTATACTTCAGTTGTCAGGTCTTGAGAAAAATTATAACGAACCCGAGTTACTCTATCAAGCATAGTATATTTACGGATTTACCTGAATGTCTTCTCGTATGATGATCCGTCATACGAACTAGTAGCTCACTTAAGAACCATTGTCGAAATACCTGAAAATGAAACATTTATTTATCCGGTGACACCCTCAGTTTAAGAGTCTTGTGAAACACAAGGGAAATGCCAAATGCAGCAATTTTCAGCCCCGTCTCCTATCATCTACTATCCCAAAAAATTCAAATCCTACTAATGAAGCAGGTTCAGTGAAACAAGAGATGTTACCAAAATGAAGAGGGGCCGAAGGTAGGAACGTCTTGCCTAATTTGACAAGATCCTTTCACGTAGTTAAACTAACTGAAAATTTGATTAGGCGTGGGAAACATATTGGGATGCTAGTCAAGAACAGAAGAAATATTAACACAGAACTCTCTTCATTAAAAATGAATCAAAGGTGAGAGAACATAAATCGCAACACACCCTTCAGAAGTTCAGAACTATGTTCTCTCCTTCGGCCTAACCGGACAAAGCCTACAAAGCATTCTCTAGCTTGGATAAGTCCCACAAACGAAACCTATTCCATTTTATATAAAACACCAAAGCCAAGACATTCTAAGAAAAAGAAATGGAAATGAAAATCAATAATCACAATATAGAAAGAATACGTATTTCGAATCCACTTATTGTTTCCTTTTAAACATGAAATCTCTGTGATTCTAAGGTAAAATATACAAAAAGAAGATGAAGTTACACTGTATTATGTGCAAGAGTGGCTACAGATGATGAATTGGTGCTCCATTTTTCTGTGGATAAGCATTTAATTAATCTCTAGAAAAATTGTTGAAAGCCAGCCAGATAGGTTTGTTACTGCAAATTTCTGGATGCCTTAAGTGTGCTGCAGCGAAATGCCCAGTATAATGTCTCAGAACCACACACTAGAGTAGTCTCAAATGCATATCTCAAAACATATTCTCTGATGATCAGAGATACAACAGATGTAATAATGTTCAAGAAGAACTCACCAGAAAAATTGCCCGCTTCACCAGTCAAACATGAATTGTAGCAAGTTTCCGTCCAGTCAAACTTGCCAGACTGTGAAGCTCATTCTCTAAGTTCTTCTGCATTGATATCTTTAAACATTTCCTTATAGGAAAAACCTATATTTTGACTAAAATCGTAGCCATTAACCTCGTGGCATATGTAACACGACACAAGTTTGTATCCCATATTTATCTTTCGACTATAAGAATAAAACCAATCCTGTTCTAACCCAAGTAAGCACCGTAAACAGAAAAGGTAAAAGATCTCAACCGATGTCGATAAGATTCCACAACTTTTACCGCTTGAGCAGGACGAGAAGCCGAAGGGATTCATGAATCTCTTAGCTAAATCATCAGAGATATTCCCATTTATAGCTACATCATCAGAAATATTCCCATTTATAGCTACAACTTCTTGAATAAAGATTATATCGTTCAGTACTTTCCATATACGAAGGACTGAATCTCCAGGTAAAGTATGTATAGATAAAAACTTGCAAGGCACGCGCAACAGACATGACACAAGGACCAGTAGAAAGCAACGGAACGAGGCAATTCATTGTGGACTTTGAATAAAAGAAGAATTTCCATTGAAATGAGAAAACAAAAAGGGATGTCAAATTTGTTATTAAGATATGAATTCTAAACAAATGCTAAAAGACTAAGTTACATACAGAGCAAACTGCAGCTATTACATGATTGACATTGTACCTTTGCACCGACTCTGTATCTCTGCCAAAAACTCTCTCCCCAATTCCTTTATTTGGCCTCGGGTATACACACATAGCTCGAAACTCTGAGAGATTGCCAATTACTGCTATTACAACATGACAACCAACAACACGTATCTTTATACGGTTCTTTGGGATTAGTTGCATTTTGAAAATAATCTACTAACCTGCTCTGAGTCTGCTGCTGCAGGATCATAATGATGTGCTTCTCAGCTCAGAAAACTCATAATTTCATCTCTTTCCCCTTTTGGACGAAAGCAGGCTGAACTCAAGACAATATCTAACATCAACACGCATGCCGAATATTTCTTTCACACCTCGGAATCTTGTTTCTCGAAAGACCGCATGGAGATTCTCTCTCGGAGAGTTGGCCAGTCCTCGCCAAGCTGTTGTGGATTCAATTCCATGGCGGTTCTAAAATCAAGTAGAGACACGGAATGATGATCTTGTGTTACGTCAGAAGGTCTGTTCGGAGTTTGATTTTGCAAACTGTTATTCGGCCAAACCCCATTTACAACCTTGTTCTGACTCTGCTGCTTGTCTAAACTTTGTTTCCTGGGATCTCCATTTGTGGACCGAGCTCCGACCAAATCAATACACGATCTCATCAGCTTCTTCAGATAAACGTCCAACATGGTATTCATCGTATTAGCACACTCCATCGAAACCCCTTCAAGACCCTGTGCTACTGCAATATTCTCCATCCTTTTCCTCAGCATCTCAGTGTCTGGCAACCCACAACTGTCGTAGCAACTCATTACGTCAGCGCTGGTTGAAACAGGAACCTTTCTACGGGACCCACCACCGACACTAGCTGAACAAAACGGAATCCCCAGAGGTGCAACCAGAGGACTCGCTGATCGATATACCCTCGCCTCCTCCTCTTGATTTTCGTCATCATCATCTCTCACAGCTGCAGTTGCAACCTGATCATTACTTGGTATTCTCGGTTTCTCAACGGGACGAAGAAACTCACCGTCTCTTTCATCAGCAGCAGCATATCTCCCTGTTCTTTGATGATCAAATCGAGCCAAATCACCGTTTTCCATACCGACACTACTACCTCTATTGTCTTCTTTACAAACTGGCTGTTGCAACATATGTTCAACCTTCCCATTTGACCCTAGTGGACTATCTCTCATCTTCCTCTCGCGCATTCCGGACCTAACTTTCCGTGGAGAGATGGGCAAAACTCCGTTGGACCAAACAGGATCATTCTGATTACTATGGTTAGGGAGTAAAGATCCACTTTGGTCAGAACCATTTGCCACAGGTTTGGTCAGATGACCGGCTTCTTGAACCGGCGGTGGGGACTTAGCGACGGTCGCGTTTCTCAAGATCGAACGTACCAACTGGTTGTGTAGAGAAAGATTCTCCCTCCCTAACAGCCTGAAACATGTCTTATCAAACTCCCTCTTAGTAAGCTTCTGACTCAGAAACCTACTTAGGTAATAAAAATACCTCTTCGATTTCTCAACACCAATCTTCTTCACAATATGACCTTTCAATTCACAAAGATTAACCCTCTGATCTTGAGCACGTTGCATAATTACTCTCACTTCGTAAATTCTTAAACTTATCTTTCTTCTACACCCAAAAGAACCAAACTGAACACTCTCAGCTTCTACTGTCCTTCCAATTACAGGCTCCTTTGAAGTTAAGCTCTGCCCTTATAAATCCCAAATCCATATAATGCAAAACCAAATCTCATCTCCTTGAGAACCAAAACCCTAGAGACCATATCTACAAAGCCCACTCCACACAAAAAAAAGCCCTCAAATTTCAATCGAGCTGATTCAGTACCAGTATCGATTTAAAAAAGCCCTAGCTTTCTGGGTCACTAGAGTCACTTCCCCTCTTCAAGAAGAAAACAGCCGCAAGGAGGAGGAGCACCCTCTCGCCAACTTCTTCAAGAAAACTGCACCAGCAAAGAAAGACCCAACATTGTCAAGCCCAATTTAGAAGGTAAAAGCTATAAAATTTAACAAGAGTAAAATCGAGATCAGTGAAGTTTGTAAAGATCCAAGCTTTGGGAACAGAGAGCAAAAAGAGAGACGAATTGGGTAAACAAGAAAACAAAAAAAGAGATGAAATTCGAATTGGAGAAGGAGAAAGGAAGACAATGAGGAGGGAGGGGGAAGCTTATAAGCAGGAAAAACGAGTGTTAAATATTGATTTTCGAGACCTAACTCAAAAGCAAAGGGATTGACCAGAATTTTCAGACAAAAAAAGAGACAGAACAAAGTAACTTCCGACCAACCTAATGATTCTTAGCTCCGAACTCGGGGTTGTGTATATGATGGATGACCCACTCCCCAAAGATATTGGATTGCTCTTTCGTGGCTTTCTCGTATTGCTGCCGGTCGGATTTGAATGTCTGAGCTTTTCGCTCTTCTGTGTTAAAGCTTCGATCGCTGCTTATTGGGTTTCCTCAGTTTTTTTCCTTTTTTCTGTCTTTATTTGTTTTTTTTTTCTTTTTTTTCCTACTTCTCTTCTCTTTCTCTCTCTGCAAACGTGTTCTTTTCCATCATTTTTATTAATATTTAATTATCAATAGGTTTCAATTTTTTCTTTATCCTCATTAGGTACTTTTCTCTTTGATTAATTATTATACTAGTGATATCTCTTGCAGTTTAAGAAAATCTCTTGTAATTTAAGACTCTGGGTACTTTGTAGATCTTATTGATACAAAAAGGAAAAACAAAAACAAGAGTTAACTTCATGATATACAGTAGTAATATTGTTAAGAATTGGATTAATCATTAATAGTTTTTTCATATGAAATAAAGAGTTTATTATCAGAAACTAGCAATTGATCATTAAAACTAATTATGGTTTATGAACTCTCTCTTGTGGGAAACAAATGCCAATCATACCATCAGATAATTCATTTTTTTTAATTTTTTGTCATTTAATATTACTATAACTTATGAAAAACAATTATAAATATAATTTCATAACATTTAATTTTAATTTGTATACTATATACTTAAAGTCTGTGGATCACAGGGAATAACTCTTCTTGAATCATGCTAAAAAAAATCTATAAATTTTCTTTAGATAAAGTTTAGGAAAATTATGAAAATTTGTATTTTCTCCATATCAGACCTTATATTTTGCTATAAATTTTATTCATTTGGTAGAAAATGAATATTGTACTGTATTTAATGAATTTTCACTATTATAATAGTCAAATCACTTATTAGTGTCTAAATGTTTAGAGAAATTTTATTTAACATTTTTCTAATTTTTATGCTTTTAAAACATCTCCATCGTTAAAAAATACGCATTTGAGTATATAATGAGAAAATATCAATATTTTTGAGTTTATTTAGTTATATATTTAAGTTTACTGTTTTAAAACCAAATTGATGAATAAAATCTTGACGTGTGTCTAGACAGTAACAATAATAAAATATCAATACTTTTGAGCTTATTTAGTTATATATTTAAGCTGTATTTTTTAAAACCAAATTGATGAATAAAATCTTAACAGTATTAAGACAGTTTCTAATGAGGTTCTCAAATGGTAAAATGACTAGTATACACTATTTTACTACTAGACCACGACCTCTTTGGTGCTTTTAGGTACACTTTTACTTACAATTTGATCAACATAGTGTTTCCAATTAATCCGACAGTTGGCATAGCTGAGGACGTCTTCCATAATCTTGCAATCATTTTTTATCAGATTTTTATACAGTTAAGGGGAAGAGAATTCCTTTTCAGAAGATGCTATTATTGTGGACTCATTATAATTAGGTATTTCTAGCCAGATCAAGTTGAAAAGATATGCTTTCTTAACTTTTGGTTGCTTGCAATTTTCTGTATAAACATGCTTAATTGCTTATATATCCTTCTAGTAGGGAGACTGTTTAGTCATTGTAAGACTAACCAATCTCGAGATGGTAGATTTGAATCTCTTTTAGAGACATGTTTCTTGAAAATACACCAGCCGAAATGCAAAGAATATTTTTTACGTTGTTACTTTATAACTTTCATCGATAAATATTTGCACTTTCTTAGATTTTATATCTGCAAAAAATGAGGAATCTTTATAGAGAGACTCTCTTATAACTCCAATAATACTTGGGGGTAATTCCAATAGCGGGATAGCTTTGCATCAAAGTTAACCGTGCGTTCAATTACCTTATATGCAACGAGGAATTTGAGGCTTGTTAAGGTGGTTGTGGCACTGTTCTTACCCTTTTCTGAACCTTATTTCCTTCATGGTGAGTTGAATGATCTACTTAAGTCATCATATATGTTTCCTATTTGCATGGTGGTTTCATCTATAAATAAAAAAATTGACCATCATATGTCTTTCTTTCTGCCTCCGGACATGAAGACACATTGCATCCCACCTCTAAACATTAGTTTTAACCTTCATTAATTAAACATCATAATAAATTAACACATTTAATACTCTATAGTTTCTCACGTTAAACTTTATGGATAAACTTTTGTATGCAAATCACCAAAGTTTTACCAACTACAAATTTTAATATTTGAAACTCACTTTATCTATAATATATTAAACTTCAACATATTATTTAATTATTAACTATATTTTTAATTTTAATATAACATTTTATGCGATCTTTTTAAAGTTAATTCTTCGGAATTTTTGAATTTTTATGTTGTGCTGATCTAAAACTTTGTATTCATGTATGAAGGATCAAAATAGAAAGTTGATGTGAGAAGTGACAAGTTATTTGTCATATATAAATAACAAATAATAAAAGTCAAATCGTTTTCTTAGGTTTACCTATTGAAGATGATATACTCTAGGAGAACCAAAAAAATAAAGGAGATTTTATTCTAATACATTTTAACAAATCAATTTTATAAAAAAAAAGTATTCAGATTGTAAAGTGAATGTGTATTGTCCTTTTGGGAATGATGTACTTGGGAGAGAGTCTTAAGATGTTCAACCCAACAACCAATCTGGTTCTGATGTCACAAAGAACAAAAAGTGTTACAAATCTAGTTTTTATATACCAAATTTTAGCTCCCCAGCTGTGTGAATCTTGTCAGGTGAACTCATATCTTATTTTATCAGTACAATGTACAAATTTTTTTAATATAATATTCAATTATTTTATATGTATATATATATATATATATATCTTCTTTTCGATCAGTACGAATTCAAATTGTTGACGCAAATATATTTGATCCCTTTGCAGTAAAGTGTAAAACTTATCAGTTTTCATTAAATATCATCCTTTTGCATCAATTAAAAATTACAATAAAAATGTTGAAGCCATTCAGTGGGAAGCTTCGTAAATATGTTAAGTAACTGAGGGCTTTTCTTTTATAAATACCGTTGTTTTATTTTAGTTTTTGACATTTGTTGTAATATCAGTCATTCAAGTTTCTAAGTTGCTAGTGATTCACTTTGCCAAACTTACTATGCTCGATGAAAACAAAAAAATTACATATTTGAGAATTCCATAATTAAAGAGGTAAGCACTAAGCAAGCAAGCAGTTACAGTTAATAACTGAATAGTACAAAACCAAAAGATCCTAAAAAAGCATTGAGATAAGGTCTCACAAGTTTATGATCGTCAACAGCTAAAAGACAAAAGAATGACGTAAGCTTATACCTACACAACTTTGCTTGCAATCTAACTTAGACTGTGTAATGTTGCTGAATCGCGTCAATGTCAAGTCCTTTAAGCCTAACCACTGACTCTACTTGTCCTTTTAATGTGTTTAGCTCTCGCAGCCTGCAGTAATCATCAAATCCACATCTCATCATTTAGCAAAAAATTGTGGAACAACCCGAAAGAAACATTGAGACAGGCGAAAGTTGAGTTGAGCTACTGTATGATCAAGAGAAGTTTGAATTAATGGTGTGAAGAGGACAGATAAATAGTTTTTACCTAGCAACTTCAGCTCGGCGTTTGGCTTGTTCAGCGATCTCAGAGAGTTCACTGTAACAATTCTTTTCAGTAAAGATGTTGTTTGTCTCAGGTGGTTGAAGTCCATGGAGTGTTCTTTGAGCTGCAGCCCATTGAGCTTCTCTTTCCTCTTTACCATAGTCTTTCTTCGTCGTGAAGGCAGTCTTTTTTTGTTTAAACGCAAAGAAAATTAGAAACCGTCTAAGCATCAGCAACATATACTGGTTACTCAAGGATCTATGTGACGAGTTTTGTGGTATTCGGTATCGATACCTTGTTTTCAAGAAGGTTTAACCAAGCTTTGCCACTCAAAATGTAGCGGATCGCAAACTTGAGTAAGTCGAGAGGTATGTACGTAACGAGACTGTATAACCAGATTACTCCTGCCCATCCCCAACCAGCTCCTTCTATTCGCGCAAAACTCCAGTTAGCATAAACCGCTATCAATGTAGCCACCTGAGAGTGTATAAACCGCTATGACGCTTCATGTTCTGTTGTTGTGAAAAGAGTTTCAGGGGAAGCATTTGTTATGTGTATATAAATAAACGTACCAGTTGAGCTATGACAAATGCACCAAGTAAGAGAAGACCGGGGCGTTCCACGTAGGACCAGCTACGGGATCTGGTGACGAAGATGAGAGCCTGACTTATGATGCTAACTTGTAGATACAGAGCAGCCATCATTTGTTCAGGACGTTGGCTTAATGGTCTCACACCAAACTTGTTCTAAATATCCCAAAAAAGAGTTAACTTTTTGTACTGGCCTAGAGAATCGATCTGAGAATTAAGAGAACATACCGAGAAAATATCAGTGTCTTTCATCGCCCAGAAGAAAACGACGGTCATCAAGGCCTGGTAGCCTCCAAACACGACGCCGGTCGAGAAGATTTCTATCAGTTTCCAGCTATCTGGCTGTGGAGATGGCTTCATCCTGTCCTTTGATATTGTCATGATTGTCCCTACAAGTGGCAATGCTTTTGTTACTTTTATTGTCTGTTCACTATTATATGCAGTTACTACTCTATAACACAACCTCACCGTCGTTTAAGATAGCTATGATCAGGACCATGAACGGCGCAAAATCGAACTCCCATAGGAGAGCAATGAACATGAAGCCAAACTGCACATATTGCGATAGCTTTAGATTAGGATTAAAACCATCAAAATCAAATGAAATCTCTTGAGATCTACTAAGTACACTTACCACAATACGTATAGTGATTGAAACCGCATAAATCTTCACAGAAAGACGATGCCAAGACTAGAATTAGTGAGTCTGTGAATGGACGTTAAAAAAAAGGATGAGAAGTAGTTTTAACTTACAGTGTAGTTTTTCATTCTTTGGAATATGGCTCTGCTGGTAAGCACTGCACTGATGATAACGCTCAACCCAGGCTCTGTGAGAACGATATCAGAAGCACCTCTCGCAGCATCAGTAGCATCAGCAACAGCTATACCAATATCCGCCTTCTTAAGAGCCGGGGCATCATTCACACCATCTCCAGTCATACCACATATATGATTCCTTTGTTGCAGCCTCCTAACAATCTCATACTTATGCTCTGAGAATTTTCCGTGCACAAATAAGAATCTGGAAATGTATTACAATGTGTGATTAAAGATTTAGCCTTATGTTAAAGTGTATGTACCTGGAAAGACTCCAGCAAATCCATCAGCCTTCTCGATAAGTTCATCAACAGGAAGTGCACCCAAGGAAGAATCTTTCTCTTGTCCGAGCAGAGCAGAAGAAGGATACATGTTTGTACCCATTCCAAGCCTGCGAGCAGTTTCTTTCCCAATCGCTAGCTGGTCCCCTGGTTTCAATGAGAAGGACAAGCTAATTAGTTTCAATAAAAACAAAGTGCAGAGAGACACATTGGATCAAAACAAAAGAATTGTATGACTATTACCGGTTATCATCTTAACATTAACACCGAGGTTCAAAGCCTTCCTGATTGTCTCGGCACTATCATGTCTCGGAGGATCAAACAGAGGTAAAAGACCTACAAGTTGCCATGGGCCACCAGAAGCATCTTTCTTCTTCTCAGGAACTTCCTGCACCAAACACAACGAATACACAATGAGACAAAAAAAAACTTCTCGACATCATACCATCAACGAAGTATATAACAACAAAAAAGAACAAAAACCTGTCTTGCCACAGCCAAAGATCGAAGTCCACGCTCAGCAAACTTATCAATCACTCCATTAGCTCTCCTCTTAACATCCTCCTTACAACTACAGAGGTTCAGTATCTGTTTAACACAGTCAAAGTTATAGATTATCACCAACCAAACCATTTCCTGTAACTTTGAGCTGATCAATTAGTTCATCAGTACCTGCTCAGGAGCTCCCTTGCTAGCTCGATACCAAGTACCATCAGAGTCAACATAAGTCAAAGCGGTTCTCTTATCAACCGGATTAAAAGGAAAGAAATGAACTTCCCTAACACCACCACGAGCTTCTTTAGGATCAGCAAGCATACCAACAATAGCTGCATCAACCGAATCTTGATTCTCAACCTTGGAGGCTCTAGCAGCCAAAAGTATAACAGTCTCTTTATCAACACCCTTCTCAAAAACCTCAACAAGGTTTCTATCAACAGTAAGCTTATTCAAAGTCATAGTCCCAGTCTTATCACAACACAAAACATCCATACCAGCCATCTCCTCAATAGCAGTCATCCTCTTAGTAACCGCTCCTTGTAAATACAAACTATGAGATCCAACGGCCATCGTAACTGACAACACACTAGGCATAGCGATAGGGACCCCACCGATCAACAAAACGAGGAGGTTATCGATTCCGTCACGATACTCACGCCGTTGGATGGGATACATTACGATGAGCTCTACGATGATACCTAACGCGATGGAGCAGATGCAGAAGTTACCTATGGATGTGAGGACTTTCTGGAAATGTCCGGTTTGGTTCGGTTTGTCGACGAGGTGAGCTGCTTTGCCGAAGAATGTGTGGACTCCGGTTGCGATTACGATCGCTTCGATCTCGCCTTGTTTGCATGTTGAACCGGAGAAGATCTCGTCGCCTGGGGATTTGGTTATGGGGATTGATTCGCCGGTTAGAGATGATTGGTCGATTTTTAGAGGATCGCCGTTTAGTAAACGTGCGTCGGCAGGGATGATGTCGCCGAGTTTGACGGTGATTATGTCTCCGGGAACGAGAATCGATGCTTCTTGCTCGCTCCATTGAGAATCTCTTAGAACCTTCGGTTATATCGGAAACGTTGTGTATATAGTCAAATTGAACATTTGAAACGGAACGTATTTATACTTAAATCATTGGATTTTGAAAATCTGAATAAAATACAGTATTTTTATTATTTAATTTTAAAATCTAATTTAAAATTATGTGTTATTGGTTTTATGATTTATAAATTTTAATTAAAATCATATGTTATTCAATCATAAATTTATTAATGCATTTGAATATATAATGAATTTGGGTGGATTTGAGTGAATTTTATAAAAGAAATTAGAAAGACTCAAAATTTTCGGATTAGTACATACTTATCAGAATTTACATATTATATTTAGAAATCTGAATTTTTTTTATTAAATATATGAATTTCATATCGATTTTGAGGATTTGAGAATTGATTTTGAAAATTATAAAATAAGTTTTCTAAATTTTTTATTTGTTAAAAAAAGTTGACGATATATGACAAGAATTTCTGATGATATGTACAGTATTTTTGTTTTCTTTATTTGAAATTTTATTAGAAATATTTGTGAGTTACATAACCGAAAAAAAAAAGTGTAAAATTTTGGAACAAAACGGATGGAAAACTAGAATTTCGTGGGAAGCAAAGTTCAAAAAAGAAAAACATTTGAAAATAAGATTAGAACGCAAAATGAAAGCCGCAAAAACTGACCTACAAAATAGAGCAGATTTTTTTTGTTTTTAGAAAATTAATTATATTTTCTATTTTTCTGAAAGATTAACTAATTTCTTGTTTTTCAGCATATATAGACTGTCACTATGTAATAGGTACCTGGTAATAATATAAATAGAAAAAACTAATATTGTATGCATAAAGCAAATTTGTTTTCCAAAAAAGAAAAAAAATTCTTACGCTTTTATAAAATTTTTTTTGCTAAATCGCTTAATAATTATTTTGTCGGATTCTATTTACGTTATATTAGTATATATACAACAACAAAAAAAACAGAATGATCATAATGTTATAAGTATAGTTTGGTCTAACCTTTGTTCTGGGGGCTAGACCGGCCATGAGGGCGGCTGCAGCATTACCGGCGTTGTTTTCCTCAATGAAACTAATGGTTGAGTTGATGAATAGCAAGCACACAATCCCCACAAAGTCTTCCCAATCCGGTGGCCGTCCTCCTCCGTTCGCCAAAGCGATAGCCATTAGAGCCGCTGCTTCCATCACCCACGACAATGGGTTCCACATGAACCCTAAAAACTTCAAGATTTTGCTTCTCTGCGTGTTACCAAATCACAACATCAAATAAAAGAGTTTCATCAATGTTTTTTTTAAAAAACATTAAGGGGAAAAATTAAGAAAAAAACCTTCTTCTCTTCGAGCTTGTTGGGACCAAAGAGGTCGACACGATAAGAAGCTTCATCTGATGTAAGACCTTGTTTTGTACATTTCAGCTCTTCAAAAACTTCCTCCATGGGTATTCGAATCTGTACCCATCTTTTATGTTAATATCTTTTTCAACCAT
>KE153683.1:167242-191448 GCA_000411075.1 Sisymbrium irio | reverse complement strand
GGGGGGGGGGGAAATAAAATAAATTTCCCTTTTAACAAATCTTGTTAACAATATAAGCAACGGTAGAAAATCTGCAAAAGAATATCAAATATTGCTTAAACTAAAAAAACTTAGAAGGGACCCAAGAAACCATAAACAAAGAAAGCAACAACAAAAACAATTCAAAAGTTCTCTATCTTAATCATCGTGGTGGAGATTTTTGACACTTACACTTGAAGCCGATGACTGAATCGCGCATGAGAATTCCTCCAAGTACTTTAAAATTTCCGCATAACTCTCTCAATATAGAACGAACATTGTGTATATATACAACATTACATACGAGGTTATCTAAAGGAAAAAATAAAATATTTTTCCAGAGAAAAACGTCAAAAATCCATCAGCATAAGAATATTCCCCTGAGAGATGCATTTTTAAAATACCCGTAGAAGATAAACTCTCTTCGAATGCAGCATATGGACCTTTGAAACATTATATCCTACCTATATTGAGAACATAATAAATAATTTTGTACAACAAATTTTGTTATATTTATAATTTTTTTTTTAAATTAAAAATCTATAAATATTTAGAATTTAAAAATTTATAACAATTAATAAATAAAATACGTAATTATAAATTGAATTAAAATATGTAGAGATGCATTTTTTAAATACACGTAGAATATAAGCTATCTTTTCGAATGTAGCGTATGGACTTTTGAAATAGTACTAGGTTATATCCTATCTGCATTGAGAACAGAATAAATAATTTTGTACATTAAATTTTGTTATATTTATAAATTTTTAACTAAAAATATATAATATTTAGACTTAAAAAATTTATAACAATTAATTAATAAAATACTGAGATTTTAAATTGAATTAAAATATGTTAAATGATAATTTTTAATTTTTAATAATATTATATTTTCACATCATATAAGTATATTATATATCTATAAGTTACAAAATAATTATATAACCAAAACCCAACATTCCAAACTGTGACATGTACTAGTAAAAATTATTGTAATTTTTATTGATTACTTTAAAAAAATTGATTTTATCAAGTTAAAATATATCGATCAAATTTTATGAATTTCATTTCTTCATTTTAATATTTTACATTTTATAAATTAAAAGTTTATTGATATTAAGTATGAATTTAATGCATATTTTCACATTTTTATTGTTTTTTGTTGAGTTATATTTAAAATATATATTTTGTTGTGTGTATATTCCTCAAAATTTTATTTTATGATTCATAAATGATTAATTTATTAATATTATTTAATGACATTTATCATTTAATTTAATAATTTTATATGTATGATTTTATTTTTTATTTTTTATTTTATTTATTTAGGAAAATGTGATCCATTAGTTTTATTATTAAATGTTTGGCAATAAATATAGTAAATAAAAATAAATAAAAAGAAAAAAATTAAGATAAAATCTAGAAATCCTAAATCTAAAAATATAGAGGTCACTTAAAACAAGAAACCAATCATATTGGTGAAATCCAAAACTAGACCATCAAGAGAGATAGAGATAGAGAAGAGACACTTGAAAAAAAAATACAAACGTCTAGAAAGTGAAAACTACAATAATGCTTCTCCATCTTGATCAGGTTTCTTCAGACTGCCATGAGATCACCATAGCCACACCAAATTCCTCCTGCAAACACTCCAAGTGCTTGCACAAGTTTCTGCAACAAGAAGAGACACAACCAAAAACAAAGGTAAGTCGTGTCAGAGTGAGCCATGTTTCGATGGTAAGAATCGATCATACTTTTTTATGCAAACTAGAAAAGTGAAGCATCACGAGAATAAGAACCAAATACTTGAGAGGCAGATAAAGTTAGTGATGTAAGAGAGAAACAAAAGGACCAATCATGGCTTGCCAATAAGCTCATAAAGCTTCTTCGTGATATTGTGTTTCCATGGATTAAGCTCTACTTAGAAAATGGGAGAAATTGCAATTTTTGGACTGAAAATTGGACTCCTTTTGGTAGTCTAGAGCAATACTTAAGTGGGAGGAATAACTGCAAGACTGGCATGGCGAAGGGTGTTAAAGTGCATAGCTTACAAGGAAATGGAAGGTGGACCTTGCCGGCAGCTAGATCAGAAGAACAATCAACACTTCAGGTACACCTAACTTTGAATCTGTTACAATTAACACTTCAGGTACACCTAACTTTGAACAATCTACAAACTCACTCATGTGTCCAGGAGAATACATATCCACATCATCTCCAAATTGTTTGAATTTTGAATCTGTTGAAAGAAGTCAATGCGATGAGGAGCTGAAAAGAAGAACAAGTCTTACGTTGTTTTTGATTTTCAAATAAAGATCTGTTATTTCGGTCCAAATAGTTGCTTGAGAAAAAAAAATTCTCTGTAATATTTTTGGAGTTATTGTTTCTGTAAAAGCTATATAAACACATCATATTTTCATTGAATAAACACAAAAATTTTCAGCATCTAAACAAACTAGCATTTGATTATTACAAATTGATATCAGAATTCATTAGATATTGAAAACTTAAGAAAGAAGCTGTAGCTTAAAAACACAAAAAAATGTGATGACAAAATGAAGTTACCACAATTTAATGGCCGCTGAGATCATTGGAGTGAAGTGATGGAGGATTTTTTCAGGGTCAAAGGGTCGTGGAGTCTGATCAAAATCGGCTATAAAGAACTTGCAACCATGACGATTCTTACCGCAGAACAACGGCAACAACTCGAGGATACCAAAACCAATGACCACAAGCTGAAGCATTATCTATATCAATATATTGATAGAGTGACGATGGAAAAATTCTTAGATCGGAAAACGTTTAATATCATTTGGGAATCCATGAAAAACAAGTTTGGTGGAAAGAATCATGTGAAGAAGTCATTGTTGGAGAAGCTAAGAAGGGATTTTGAGTTGTTGGGGATGAATGAAACAGAGACGGTGGATGAGTACTTTAAGAAAGTAC
This sequence comes from Sisymbrium irio, assembly GCA_000411075.1. Taxonomy (NCBI): domain Eukaryota; kingdom Viridiplantae; phylum Streptophyta; class Magnoliopsida; order Brassicales; family Brassicaceae; genus Sisymbrium; species Sisymbrium irio. The sequence continues at coordinate 188,484 of KE153683.1, read as the reverse complement.
TAGCCATCACAAATCAGATGAGGAGCAATAGGGAGACAATGACCGACTCCAACGTGGTCCAGAAGATCATGCGAACTCTCAGTAAGAAGTTCATGTATGTGGTGGTATCAATAGAAGAATCAAAGGACATCGAGTTGATCACGCTTGATGAATTGAAGAGTTCATTATCGGTGCATGAACAGAAGTTCAAGAAAAAGGACAAGGGAGATGATCAAGTCCTGAAAGTTACTTATGGAAGAGGAGCCGGGACCAAAGGAAGAGGAGCATATGGCAGAGGTAGGGGACGTGGCCGTGGATGCACGTTTCTAAACAGAAGTACTGTGGAGTGTTATAAGTGCCATCGCTTTGGACATTTTCAAAATGATTCTCTAAAATGGGAAGAAGAAGCTAACTATGCTGATGAAGATGAAGATATGTTATTAGTGGCATATGTGGAGGAAGATGAAGAAGATGTTGAGACAAAAATGGAGATGGCGTACGATGGTGATGGTGGAGACAAAATAAGCATGAGGAAGAAAGCTTGATTCCTTGATTCAGTCTGCTCAGACCACATGAGTGGAGACCGAGAGCTGTTTCTGAAGATGAATACTGAATTCAAACACTCAATAAAGCTTGAAAATGATAAAAGATTAGGAGTCGTTGGCAAAGGGAATGTAAGATTGCTCCTAAATGGTGCTGCATACACTATTAGTGAAGTGTACTACATCTCGGAGTTCAAAAACAATCTACTGAGTCTTAGACAGCTTCAATAGACGTATTTGACTGTTATCCTTCGAAAATGTGCATGCAAAATCTACCATGATGAGAAGAGGTTGATCGCTCAGAGAAAGATGAACAAAAACAGGATTTTCATGTTGTATGATTAATCTGGTGATGGAGTGAAACAGCAGAGGTGTGATATCTCAGGTTTTAACCCTGTATTCTATTGCAAGTGCACATCAAGAATGTAGTATTTCAGGGATCGAATCCACAGAGACAAGGTTACACAACAACTCTTCGAAAGTAGAATAAAGCTAAGAGGAAATGTTTTTGTTTTTTTGTAACAAGAAATGAAATAACAGAATTAACATAATGTAAACTAATTGATTAAAAGCGCCAGGTCATGGGAAATTCGCAGGGATATTAGAGATCATGGATCAGACAATTTAAGGAATAGGATAAGCACATTTTAGAACTGGAAAAGAAACATATAACCAATCCACTTTCATGGCATCAATCAAATTTATCTAGCAACCTAAAGTCCTAAATTTTCATTTGAACTCAGCATTCTAGACAAGCATTTATGAGGAGGTTCGATTTGTTCACGGATCACCTTAACATTAGCTTTCGTTGGGTAAGGATAATCCGCTCACCTATGTTCTATCAAGCAATCTATAGCAATTTTGATGAATACATTAAACTCTAATTCATAGACTAAATGATCAAATTAGCCTAAGAAATGAACATAACAATAGGTGAAAACAATCTAGTGATAAATCTCTATCTATTTCTAATCCAATGATTCATTATCCCTTTGAAATTTAAACCTAACTGAAGAACTACTCAAACATAATTGCAGATAAAACACAAAGAGATGAAAATGAATTCATGAATAGATTAATGAAAATAAGAATAACAACGGTTCAAAATTATACTCAGGAATTGTAGATCAAAGAATCTTCTCCCCAAAGCTTACAAAATTGCTCAAATCCAAGTCTGAAATAATAGAAAAGATAGAATAGCCAACAATCGCTCAAAATTAAGTATATACCCTAAAAACACTTTTTGGATTGAAGAAAATTGATAAAAACCCAGAATTCCTCGTAAGTGAACCGGCTGGTTCACTCACGGATCGATCGATCCAATAAAGGAATGATCGATCTGAGCACCAAGGATGAACCGTTCCAAAGGCAGATCGATCGATCGCCGTACAAAAGGTCGATCCCAACCTCTGCAGTTGATCCTAGAACTTCATGTTATGAACTCAGAATATGGATCGATCGATCATGATGTGGATCGATCGATCTGATGTATGAAAATGGCCACTTCCAGCTCCTTTTTACATAATCTTTACTCATTTCACTCTAGACTCCATCCAGACACTTTCTAACCTGAAAATACTCTAAAACAAAAGAAAAGACTAAAAAAACCTTTGAAAACCTTGGTAAGAAACGTCAAAAACACAACACATCAAGGTGTCTACAAACTCTTGCAGAGGACGTGCCAGAGCTCTGGCATGAAAGGTATGTGGATCTCATATATACAGGAATAAAGACGTTGCAAAGAAAGCAGATAGTACATGGTCTCCCTAGCTTTGATATACATAATTCACTTTCTCGGATTGTTTGGTGGGAAAGAACTCAAGAAACTTCATCTCCAATACATGCTTGTGGAGAGCAAAGAGATTATGGAGCTCATACATTCAGATATTTTTAGGATAATCAGTCCGATCACCACCAGTGACAAGAGGTATGTGTTATGCTTCATTGACAACTACATCAGAAAGGTGTGGGCTTACTTCTTGAAGGAGAAGTTTGAGGCATTTGATCATTTCAAAATGTATAAGAAGAAGGTGGAGACAGAAAGTGGAAAGAATATCAAGTGTCTGAGAACTGATCGTGGAGGTGAGTACACATCAACATAGTTCTCTGATTTTTGTAAAGAGGAGGGAATTTACAGGCAACTGACCACGACATACACACCACAACAAAATGACATTGCAGAGAGGAAGAAACACACGGTGATGAACATGGTCAGGTCCACACTTTCAATGAGAAAGGTACCAAAGATATTCTGGGCAGAGGTTGTAAATTGGACATTCTATATCCTAAATAGATGTCCTACTCATTCGGTGAAAGGCATAACTCCACAAGAAGTTTGAAGTGAAATCAAGCCAAATGTGGAAGATTTCAGATCATGGGAAAGTGTTGCACATGTTCACATTCCAGATCAGAAAGGGAAGTTTGATGATAAAAACATTTTTTGGATACTACTTGGTTTCTCAGAAAAGCCGACTTGACATCTAATTGGTAAATGCCATAGAGAAAAGCCGACTTGACGTCTAATCAAAAGAATACTGTCTTTACAATTCAGAAACCAAGAAAATCATTGTAAGGAAATTAAAGATGTGGTGTTCAAAGAGACAAAATGCTAGAACTAGGAAGAAACTCAAAACCATCATAATTCTGATCTTACCTGGAACAGTGATTATTTATGGGAAAAGAGCGATAGAGAAGAACATGACAATGAGAAAGTACAACCTGCAGTGGTCACCGAATAAGTCCAAACTGAGCAACCTGCAGAATTCAGGGTGGTTGAGTGACGATACCTCCAAGCTATCTCAGAGATTACATCACTGGGAACAAGATTGATGATGATAGGATGAAGTTAACATGGCGGTAGTGAGTTCTTCTGATCCACATACGTTCGAGGAAGCAGAGAAGAGTCCCAAGTAGAGAGAAGCCATGGATGAGGAGATTTGAGAAAAACCAAACCTGGGAGCTCTCAGAATTGCCAGAAGGAGCACAATGCATTAGTGTTAAATGGAACTACAAGACAAAACACAAAGAGATTGGAGAAGTGAACAAATACAAAGCTCGCTTGGTGGCATAGGGGTTCTCTCAAGAACATAAGGTTGATTACACTGAGGTATATGCTCTTGTGGCTTGAATGGATACCATAAAAACTATCTTATCTACTGCAGAAAGGAAGGGTTGGAGCATTTACCAATTAGACGTCAAGTCGGCTTTTCTCTATGGCATTGTTGAGGAGGGTGTTTACATACAAAAACCTAAAGGCTACGTGGTCAATGGAGAGGAAGAAAAAGTATACAAGCTCCACAAGGCATTGTATAGATTAAAGCAGGCGCCAAAAGCTTGGTTCAGTCGAATTGAGGAGTAGTTTGCTAAAGTCGGGTTTGGAAAATCTCAGAATAAAGAAACTTTGTTCCTAAAAAATTAATGTGGCCACTCACTCTATGTCAGTGTTTATGTAGATGATCTGATCTAGAGATGATATCTCAATGACAGAAAAGTTCAAGAAATTAATGGAGGAATAATTTGCTATGACAGATCTTTGAAAGATGCGTTATTTTCTCAAAATAGAAGTGTTGCAGACGTCACAATGGATACATATCTCATAAGGAAAATATGTTTTTAAAGTCTTAAGGCATTTTTACATGGAGAATTGCAACTCGGTGAACTGCCAAATGGTACCCGGGAGCAAGTTGGACTTAAATGAAGAGGGAGAGCGAGTATATAAGACATTCTTTAAGAAAATAATCGGGAGCCTCTTGGAAATCACAACCACCAGACAAAACCTGCAATTCTCTGTAAGTCTACTAAGTCGCTACATGTCTAAACCTACAATGTTGCATATTCAAGCTGATAAAAAGGTGTTTAGATACTTGAGAGGGACTGTGGATTTTGGGATTAAGTAAAAAAGAGGTGGAACGGGAGAAGTATCGGTGTACATTGAAAGTGATTTTGTAGGAGACATTGATAACAGGAAGAGCACTTTGGGTTATGTTTTTCTCATGGATGGAAGTGCTGCTGTGGTTGTCAAAGAAGCAGCCCATAGTCACATTCTCTACAACGAAAGCTGAATATGTGGCTGCATCTGTCTGTGCATGTCAAGCATTTTGGTTCAAGAGGATACTAGAGGAGTTGGGATACCGAAGTAAGAGGAAGCATAATTTTTTATTGTGACAACACGTCAACCATCAAAATTGTTAATAATACAGTTTTTCATGGAAGGTGTAAGCATATTGGAGTTCGTTTTCATTTGTTATATGATCTGGTTAATGAAGGAGTCATAAGTCCGCAACATTGTGGATCAACTGATCAAGTGGCATACATTTTCACAAAGCCATAGAAGCGTGAAACGTTTGAATATTTAAGGAGCAAATTTGGAATCTGTTCAGTATTTGATAAGCTCGAACTTGTTAACTAAGTTTAGCTTAGGGAGGGTTTGTTTGAAGAAGTCAATGCGAAGAGTGAGGAGCTGAAGAGAAGAACGAGTCTTGTGTTATTTTTGCCTTTTTGATTTTCAAATAAAGACTTGTTATTTCGGTCAATGTAGTTGAAGGAGAAGATTTGTTTCTCTGCAATATTTTAGGAGTTTTTGTTGCTGTAAAGGCTATATAAAACTATTGATTTCTATTGAATAAATACAAGAATTTTCAAAAATAAAAATTTAATAAAATTAAAAAATTTTGGACTTAAAATATTTTTTATTATAAAATGGAGTCATTTAACATATAAGTTATATACTAAAATTTTGGAGACCTGAAACGAAGATTTCGTTCGATTGTCCTCAGGGTCGACTCTACCTATCAAAAACCATTTCAAGAAAATATTTTTAAAAGTTAATATAGTCCAATTCCATTCTATTTCCAATATTAACATAAAGTGAAAAATATAATATTATTCTGATTTATTTATTTATTATTCTATTTTAAAGTTAAAAAATGGAAATACACTAGAGTAAAATTTCAATTTTATTTTGGAATTAATATTTTGTATTGGAGATACTTGGTGTATTGTATTGGGTAAAATTATCCTACCCTATCTTAACTATTAGGTCTCCTTGGACCAGACCAGATAGTGAGATTAATTGATAAATCGATAATCACTTTGGATTAAAAAGTCTACTGAGAAGAAAAAAAACCCTAGTAGTAGGCGGGAAGCTTCAATCGAAACTGGAGGGAAAAAAAATAAAATAAAATTCCCCCGAAAACAAATCTTCGTTAAAACTCCGATCTCTCTCTCACACTCCGTAATTTCGGAATCCTAGCTTCAAAAAAAAATGTTCTCCAACAGTCAATTCGAGCCGAATTCGGCTTTCTCCGGCGGCGGATTCATGTCTTCTCAGCCTTCTCAAGCCTACGAACCCTCCTCCTCCTCCACTACTAAGGTTCCCAAATCCCACTATCTCCTTATCTCCTTCCTTACTGTTGATTTTGTTTGCCTTAAGATTCATTGATTTCGAATGGGAAAAAAATTGCAGAATCGTGACTTTCAAGGACTTGTCCCAGTAACTGTAAAGCAAATCACCGAAGCTTCTCAATCCAGTGGTGAAAAATCCGGTATCGTCATCAACGGAATCGAATTAACTAACGTAATTGAACTACTTTTCCACTTTTTGTTTTAATAAAAAAATGTTTTTTTTTTTTTGCTGATAAACTAATTTAGGTTTGTGTGTAAAATGAAGGTCTCACTTGTTGGGTTAGTGTGTGACAAAGACGTTTCTAAAGTCACTGAAGTTAGATTCACTCTTGATGATGGAACTGGACGTATCGACTGTAAAAGATGGTAACTTTTTATCATCTTCCCAAAAACTTGTTTTTATTAGGTATATAGCAAGTGAGAGAGATGGAACATAGTGTAATTGGGGTTTGTTGTGTGTCTTTGCTATTAGGGTGAATGAAAGTTTCGACGCTATAGAAATGGAGTCAGTGGAGTGAGTTTCTTCTTCTCCTTTTCTTTGTCTCATCATTTGTTTCGTGAGTTTTTTGGGAAAAGTGTTTTCTTATGGTTTAAGCTTGTGAAAACAGAGATGGAACCTATGTGCGTCTCAATGGTCATTTAAAGACTTTCCAAGGGAAAAGACAGCTTCTTGTTTTCTCTGTGAGGTAGCTTTATCTTTGGATTTGAAAATGTTTTGTTATAGGGTTGTTGGATAAGTTTATGGATTCATCTTGTTTTTTTTGCAGACCTATTATGGACTTTAACGAGGTGACTTTTCACTATATCGAGTGTATTCACTTCTACTCCCAGAACTCTGAATCACAGGTACTGGAAAATGGGATATAACGAAAGAGATTATTAGCTCTGTTTTGTTGTTGTGACTTCACAATCATATGTGTTGTTTTTTTTCAGTTGGGACAGCAAGTTGGTGATGTCAATCAATCTCATATGGGGAACTCGTCTGCTAACACCAACCAGACAACCACATTGAACCCTGTACGAAAGTTTTTTGTTCTTTTTGTTTTCTACATGACTTATGACGCGTTAAAAATCTAATCTGTGGTACTCGTTTGTAGGTGGTGTCCTCTCAAAACAATGATGGAAATGGGCGCAAGAACGTGGATGATATGATTCTAGACTATCTTAAGCAACCTGCTTGCACGTGAGTTGGAGTTTTCAGTTTGCTTCATCTGTTCCAACCACTTAAACTTGTGTCTGATAATTGTTAATTGTAATCACTGCAGCGCAAGACAACAGGGGATACACTTGGATGAAATTGCGCAGCAATTGAAGATCCCAAAGAACAAGCTAGAGTATGCTTCTTTTTTTCTTTCTAGTTATAAATCTCCATCTCTAAACTTACAAGTTCTTGATTTTAATGAGTCTGCTTTTATGTTTTGTGTCTTTACACAGGGATGTTATTCAGTCATTGGAAGGCGAAGGTCTTATATACTCAACAATCGATGAGTATCACTTCAAGCATGTCGAGCTTTGAACATTTAGAGTGCGGTTAATCAGCATAATTAGAGTTCAGTTGTGTGGGCTGGTGGTTATTTGGGAGACTCTCAGATATCCGAAATTTGCATTTTATCTTCTTTCATCACGATCTAGTATCATTCTGCAACTACTTTAGACTGATTCTCTATGATGTTCTTGGTTTTAGCACCTGGTTTTTTAATCCACCATACTCTCTCTCAACTCAAGCCTGCATTATGTTATTCATTTAGTTCTTCGACTTCAGTCATATCAGAATTCGTATACTTTGCGATATATAGTTAGTTGCATATGATGCACATGAACCATGTATCTAAATTTCGTAGTTGGTATTCATTGTGAGATATTGTTCGTTGCTCCTCATGGAATAAAACGAGGAGTTTATGAAATTTATTACGCAATGAATTTAAAGACTTTCATTAAATCGACTGCATTATACTTTTGCCAATAAAATAAGTAACAAGATCATTACAACAAATGATAACTGAAACCCTAAAGAGCTATACGACAAAAAAAAAATTCCAAATTACAATTATTAAAGACAACCTAAGTAGACTTTCAACACTGATCATTGCGTTAAACCCTAGTTATGTCTCTCTTAACTTGTTCAAAGCTTTTATTACTGTGTATTTTTCGTTACTAGGTTTGGCGATTGAGGGGGCGACTGAGATAACTTCTCCAAGGCTTTACTCGGTTTGTTCGTTAACGGGTTTGTCGACTGGCGACAGAGAGGGCACGAGTCATGTTGTCGATCCAACCACTTAACGAAACAGTCTTCATGAAAAATATGCACACAGTCAGGCGGTTGGCAGAGGGGCTCCGACTCCGACATGTCCTCTAGACAGATGGCACACGACTCTTCTACTTTTGTTGTCGAAGGAGCAGAGTTACAAGGCGAGACGATGTAGTCTTTCTTGGTAAGTTTGACGAACATCGTTATCAACAAGGGTCCTTGTGCCAAGTCTCTTCGTCGGGACTCGACAACAATCCGATCGGTAATAAGTCGGGACAAGACAGGGTCTTTGAAGCGGTTCTTGATTTGTTGATGAACGGTGTTTGGTTTGAAGTCTTGGAATCTGAGAAGAGATAGCTTGTTGGAGAAAGAAGAATCCGGGTAAGAACCGAGACTCAAGATGTTACCATCATGACTCTCGTCTACAAGAAATTCTTCGATTTCCCAACTTTGGCTTATCAACACGGAGCTTAAAAACCCTAAAGACAGACCTTGGGGCTCTGAAAGTGCACTAATTTCTACTTTGATCGATTTAGTTTCCATCTTGGTCGTTGAAATTCAACAACAGAAAATCAGATATGTGTCGTAAGAGAATTAGAGAAAGAGATGGTTGTGTCGTAACAGAGAGAGATATGGTTGTGAAAGAAGAAAATTGAGATAACTAAAGAAGTGTGTATTGGTTGATGTTGTATTTATAAGAAACGGCCGAAATATTAAACGCGTAAATGCAATGTTCACTTTCCTTTTTCTTACCTTTCTTATTTCCTTTTTTTCTAGAAAGATTTGTAACGGTCATTTTCCTTTTTGAGAAAATTATCCGGATTAACACTATTTATCACTAGGTATTGAACCGGTCTGATATTGCACCGGAATTACTTAATTAATAGTTTATCCTTAAAATTCTATAAAGTATAATTTTTTAAAAATATGTTACTATTCTTTTTCAGAAATTAATGTTAAAATTGAAATTTTTATTCATAAATTACAACTAAACTAAATTATTTCTAAATGTTATTTTTTTTCTCCGCAATCGCAAATTCACTGCAACCCAAAAGGGCAACTATAGAAGGATCCCAAAAAAGATTACAAGCAAAACTTACCAGTCCAAAATAAAATTACTTTGACTAAAAAGATAAGATTAAGAACGTATTTCTAAATGTTAAAGATCTGTTATATACAATCGAATACAAAAATAAATAAAAACTTTAATAAAATAAATATAATGATGTAGAAAACACTATATATATACTAAGGTCATAAGTAGAGAATATGCAAATTTTCAATTAAAAGCAGTTATATGGAGATAGGTGAAATGAATAATTATAACCATAAATCAATACAATAAATGGATTGGTCAAAATTTAATAAAAATTTGTTCAGTAATATAAATCTACAATTAAGAAATTTTATATGAGAATACACATCTATTTTATTATAGAATCAGCGGGATGGAAAAAAATATTGTAAATAATAACATTATGAGAAAATACACAATTGTAGGATTCTTATTTATTCAAAAATATATTAGTTACCAAGGAAAAAATACTTATAAGAATGAAATATGTCTTATTAAATTATGTGTAAATTTTTGTGCTAAATTTAAATTTTATTTTATTTTTGAAATGACTTAAAATTTTACCCACATATATAATATTGTCTCCTTAAAAATAAAACTAATGTAGTATTCAAATGATAGATAAATTAGTTTGAATATTTAATTAGTGAGAATAAAAATGGAGAACTTATTATCAACTTCTTCATTTAAACTATGCATGATATAAAGTTGTAATGGTTCATTATGAACAGTCATATTTTTTATTGAAGAATAATTGTCTTATTTTGTTGTATTTTTATAAGTGCAACTGCAACTTTTCTAAAATATTATGTCAATCATTTAAAGATGAGAATGTTGCGTTGATTATAATTTAGATGGAGATGTACCATAGTTTAGCAGCAATTCAAACTCGTCAAGATTTTTCTTTCTATCTTAATGATTTCATATACTAGAAGGAATCAGAAGAAAAAAGAAGAAGATAAAAGAATACTTTTACGAAAGATTAAACGCAGCAGGTGCAGTTGTGGGAGTTTACGGAAGTGGGTGGTTGCGGTTTTAAACGAGTTGTATAACTGGCTCAGCGGTTGAAAACGGGTACGTTTGTGGGATACTTATGACTGATTAACTTGCAGATGCAGAAGCGATTATACAACAAAATAACAATATAAACATATTATATAATTATAAAAAATATAAGAAATTATATTATTATAATATAAGATAAAATCATTAATTTAATATGATTATTAATACAAATTTATGTGTATTTTTTATAATTTGAATGAAAATTATGGTTTAATCAGAGATATTGTCTATTTTGTATCAAAATTATGTTAGATTAAGAAAATTTTAGTTTATTAAAATGATATATATATTTAAGAGATTTAGAAGATTTAAAAATATGTTAATATATATAAAATGTTAAATTTATTTATAGATTGTATTATAATAATATTCAAAAATTTTAAATTTTAAATTTGTTGTCGTCAATCTAATTATTTTATATATTTATACTTTAAATTATTATTTTATCATTTTTATAAATAAAATTTTTTTTATATATTTTTTACTACCCACCTGCAACCACCCGCAACCGCAAACGATAGCGAAAAACAGTTTTTGATTTTGAACAGTTTGGAACAATACGGAGCGGTACTAAACGTTATTTATAATTATTTTAAAACACCAACAACCGCTGACATCCGTAGATGTTGTGTTTTGGAGTGGTAGATGGTGAACCAATTAAACCCTAAGAAGTGAAGATGTTGAAGTTGATGATGTTTATAAGATTTGATGAGTTGCATAAATGTTGGTGACAGTATCATCTCCTAATAATTTAATTTTGAATAATATGATATAATATTTATATATTTAAATAAATGAGAAATTATCAAATATTACGGAGGAATAGTCTATTTAAGAATCTTTTGAGATGACAGTTGTTGAACAAAAATCATCTTCTAAGAAGTTAATTTCTTCTTTAAAAAGACATATATATTCTTGAAAGATGAACTGTATGAAAACAAGACATACATCATTTGTATCATTTGTTTGGAAACATTTGTGAAGGTTCTCTTAGTAACAAACTCAAAGTAAATGGTGTATATCCTTTATGTCGCTATTGTTCCTAATAACAATACATAGTTATGAAAATCTTGTAATCATATTATTTGTAATATCATTTTAATATATTTTGTATGCAAATAAATAGTGTGTCAAGATTAAAATAATTCGTATATGGAAAAATTGTAAAAAGAGGAAATATATATCAAAATACTAGTATTTGATGAACAATACTAAAAGTATCAACTATTTTACTGTTAATTATTTCTTTGATGTGATTTTATTACTAATATATAAATATATTTAATAATATTATTCATTATTTCTGTATTTAATAAATAGAATAAATATTTGTTTCAAATTTAAAAACATAATTGTAATACTTCATATTTAATACAATAATTATTTAAATATTATTTTATTTTTCCCAATAATTTTCTTGGTCCTTTTTGTTGATCACCAGTTTTATCATTTTTATCTTAATTACTTTTTCCAGATCTTGTATTATTTTGTTTTAATTATTTTATATCCAGATTGTTTGATTCTAAGCTTTTATAAAATATTTCCTCCAATGTAATTATCTTCCTTTTGTTTCTAGGGTTCTTTCTAAAATAATATTTTTCTACATATTCATCTTCTAATATTTATTTTTCAAATTTTTTTTCCTAAATATAAGTTACTAATTTGTAGATATCTAAAATTAATATATATTTAATTATATATATCAGTATTATAAATATTTGTATGTTACCTTAGCTAAGTCATCAATTATATTTGTTTCAATGACTATCATACCCGTATAAGTGGATCTATAGTTAAATTTAGTTACCAATAATATAAACATATATTCTTTGCCAAAAAAATATTTAGTCAACAATAAAAATATAATATTATTTTCGAGGTTTTCGTTATTGTTGTCCTATTTTTTTAATCAAAATATTTTATAGTTAACATGTTTATTTAAACCAATAATTACTTTATTCTTTCACTTAATTGAAATAGCATTACTTGATTTAAATCGGTTGTTAAAATATTTAAGGGGGTTTAGTGGGAGTTGGATTTCTAATAACTTTTGAAATTTCCAAAATCTATTGTTATTGGTTTATGGATTTGAACATTTTTATTAAAATCTAGTGTTGTTGGTTTGATGATTTCTTAATTACTTATCAAATCTGTTGTTATTCAAAAAGTTTAGTTTTTAAAGATTATATGATTCCATGAAAATCTAATGTTATTGGGAGTTGAATTTTAACCAATTTAACTCATTAAACAAGATTCTGAAAATATTACATATATCCCTAAGATTCTTATAGTCATTATTATAAATTATTTATACTGATTTTCTAAATACACATAACTCTCTACAACTCTTTCCAAATTTAACAAATCTCTCAACTCTTAAAATTATCAAACTCTTTATAAATCCAACTCCCACTAAGCCCCCCCTTAGAATTTTGTTAAATCTTTGTTGAACATTTTAAAGGATGTTGTATCACTTCCATAATCAACAATCACATTTATCTGATGTCTATAAATAAAAGAAATTCAATTAATTTTTTTTTGTCATCATTGTGGACCACATCGGCAGGTCCCACTTGCCATTAATCATCACAATGGAGGACACCCAGGTTCGAACCCAAGATCTGATGACTAGGCAGCTGTAGAAGGTCCATTACCGGGTACCACTGTACCAAAGCTCCTTGTCAACAAATTCAATTAATTTACTTTTATACAAGATGATTTCTGTGTACATATGTGACTTTTCTATATACACTCAGATATCTCAATCTATTTTGGATTTTCAGAATTCCCAAAACATCGACAAATAATCATAATGCCTTGATATTTTCCAATCATGTATTTTAGACTACCCGTATGGGATGATGTCAATATAATACATATACTTCTTGGATCATAATCATCTCTACTCATAACATCACAAACACTATAATCGATATGACTCTAACAATTTGATCTAACTCATTGTAATCGATATGAGTAGAGGTGATTATGATCTAACTCATTGTAATTGATATGACTCTAACGATGTATAAGCATCAACTAAAAATTGATGAAATAATCTTCCGCTTCTAACAATATTTGAACTTTCACATGAACGTGGTTATATAAGATACATGTAATAATCTTTTATCAGAATAAACTTCTTTTTCCCTCTCGCCAATGTAGTATATCTATATTGAATGCCTTCATAAAATTCAATTTTAACATATGGAAATAATAATGGATATTGTAAAGTCATATACGTTGAAGAATCTCCAGAATGATTTTGTAAAATAATATCCTTTTTCCCATTTTAGAACTAAAACTCCAACTACCAAAGCAGTAATTTCATTAGATAATGATAATTCATATTGTTTTTTTTTTTTATCATAACCAATGAACTTAACATAAAAAATCATCATCTCTATTACTCTCATATCTATCTTGCTTTCCGGAATTCTTGTGGTTGAACATTGAATTCATCAATTATCTCTATTAGTTGTAACAATATATTTTCCTCCAAGTCATCTGAATCATCTCCACTCACTGCAGTTATATAATTATTTAACTCATTAGCTGATCATAAATATACATTTGAGAGAATTTTGGTCGATACTATCACATGGTAATCAAGATTCAATAAGATGATAATTTTCACCATGGACGTTAAAGTAATACAACCCATATGTATTTTGAACTGAATAATCAATTTTTGCATCCATTGATGTGAAAGTTAGCATATAATTATATGCTCTAATGTATCACAAAAATAAATGCTTACTAAGTAGATTAAGTAAGAGATAATTGGCTGAATGATAAGAATTAAAGCCCAAACATAATTTTTTACAATTCCATTACGTTGTCCAAACAATCGTATTATTTTGACACACTTTGGACCGATTATACCCTTCATGTGCCTTTCACCCAAATCTACTTCAAATGTGTCTTCAAAATAAATTTTACACACAATAAAACTGTTTGGCGCGTTAAGTCGTTAAACCGGCATCACAGACAGATAATATTGTTACATTCCATGCAAACTCATGAAATCTATTTAGTAACATGAACATATTATCTATATATTTTTTGGGGTCAAACCTCTATTTTATAGAACTGGATTACTCTCTATCAATAGATAAATTTTTCATATGACTAAAGTAGCCAACTTAAAAGCTAAAGCAGAATAAAGACAAAGCTAAATTAAAAGATAGGAAGAAGCAAACTGAACACTTAAACCACTAATTCTGTGAAGAAGTCCTCTGATCTCCACATTGTTAGCACCTCACGAGAGTAAAATGCCTTGGAAGTTTTCGAACATGAAAGATGACCCAAATTTCGCAGCTGAAACAACATCAAGTGCACAATTAGCAATTGCTAGAACCTGTGCAGACATAGGCATCAAGACACCAATTGGCTAAGCCAACAAAAAGGGCAGAAAACAAAGTTTCTGGATTCTATAAAGTGATATTCCTAACAACAAAACCACACAAAGAAAGTGGAAATATGAGACAAGTTATCTCCATAGAGGAGAAAAGAGAACGATGAGTGTCAAAAAAAGCCCAAATTACAGTCCGGATGAAGGTACCGTCACGAACTAAAGCAACCATGGGGCAACAACCGCAACCCGCGGTAACAAGAATCTCATAGAGAGATAATGTGAACTCAAGCAGGATTAATAAAAGACTATCCAAGATTTTAACAACTTTGACGTTCCTAGTGATATCAAAGACATAACCTGATTGGAACTGTTCTCGGAAACGGAGAGACTTCGACCAGTGGTCATCCAAAGTCCATCGGCGGTTGAACAACAAGGTGGTGGTGGATGAGCGGAGGGAAATATGAAAAGCACTCGAAACTGGCGAGACAAACTGTGAAGGAGGAGGAGGAGCTATGGACCAAGCACCATGAGAGAAGAGGAGTATCGAGGGAACGAAAGCGGAGAAGGAAGGTCGAGATGTGCACAAATCCGGTGGAAGAGCAAGGACCCACATACTTGATGACGGGTTCACCGGAGAGGAGGAGAATCGAGGAACTGGAGGCTTCAAGGGAGAGGAAGCCGACACTTGGAAGGACAAAGAAGCATCAACCATCGCCATTGGAGCCGTCGTGGCGAAGCTGTGGACACCGGAGGATAGAGGTGGACATGTTAAGGAGGAGGAGGAGGTGTGGACGGTGAAACTCCGGTGGTTGGGCTCCATTTGGGCGGACTGTGTGGCTGCCTCGGGAAGCTTGTCAAGGAGAGAAGTTATAGGGCGAATTCTCTCACAATATATAATCAATTATATGTGAAAAATAAGTAAAATACAAACAAAGCAAATGTATCATCTATATATTCTAGGGAAACATGACTAATCAACCTATATATTTTTTACCTGCTATGTACTTGAGATACAATATATCATGAAATCACATATTTATGTTTCACATTTTAATAATCAAAACGTAATAATATGTATATCATGTCAACAAAGTCTATTGATCTGTACAGGTAAGTATGTATATGTACCGTAATTATACCACACATGCCTCTAATATATTCAACTATCTTAATGTATAACATGCTAACCTTATCATCTTATACTATACACCAGTGAAATCTATACAAATTACATGAATTGTTATAATACGTCTTATTTCTATGTAAGTTAATAAAAGTATGTAATACACATTTATATCATGTAGCCATAAAAATATATATCGATATGTTTCTAAATCGTACGTTACAAGGCTATTATTCACGTTCCCACTCTTCTTTTAGATTTCATATTTTAATATTCCAACTAGATTTACTATCTATATTTTCATCATGTCTATTGCTGACGTAATTCTATACTCCCATAAATAATTAACCTCAGACTTCATTCCCTTACCACATATTCAGACACGGTTTCTTGTTTCTAGAAATAGTAATTATCCTTTCACAGATTCCAATCAAATCAAGAAATCAGTTCACCCTCTCCCATTTACTGCACATGTCTAATTCTTCCTCACTCGCATTGCCGATTGCACACAGACACTAGAGTGCCATGTCTTATTAGGTTGGTACACTTTTGTCAAAAAAATTATTTTTTATTTTTCTCTGATAGATAACTATATCAGTTTAGAATTTTTATTTTATACATAAATCTCTTATTAAGTAACAATGGTGGGGCTCACACAATAGGAAGTTAAACACAAACTTGTTTGCAACAGATTGAGAACAAATGTTGCTTACTAACTGTATATATTTCTGAACTGTCTAATAACCTAACTAATGCATTACAATAACTACTTTGTATTAAGTTATAAATTTGTTTACTTATGTGTGGTTATATTCTTTTTCCTATCACAAATTTAAATATTACACTAAACAATTTTAGGAAAACATTATGATAACTTAATAATTAATAAAAGTTTGTATTATTAAAATCTGAACAAAAAATCAATTTATTTTGGAAAAACCGTTAAAGTAGTAATAAATCCCGTCAGTAAAATCGTTCCTATAGAAAATCCATCTATTCCCAATCTCCAATAAAAATAAAAAAAATTGATCCATTTATCAAAAACAAGTTTGGGGAGGGGGGAGAGAGGGTAACATACTCATTTGATAATTGTTGGACTTCAGAAACTATACACAAAATAATTTATCAATAAATATTTAAGAATAAAATATAATGTTTTTTAGAAAACTAAAGCTTAGATTGGTGGCCATGTTTTAGGAAAATAAATAGGAGAAATTTGTTATTCCTCTAAATTCATACCAATCAAAAAGAAAATTTTCTCTGATTTTTTTAACATGGGTCTCACATTATTCCTTTTGTTCCTCCTATTTTAATGAATTAAAAAAGTAATATTTTCTTCATCAAATTTGATGGAGAACAAAATTTTCTACTATTTTATTTTTTTCAATTCTTAAGATGAAAATTTGGTCAATTTATTTTCCATTTTTCCATTCTTTTATATGTCACCAATCTAAACCTAAATGAATAATAGTGACAAAATTGATAATTGTAGATGACATTGAATCATCGCACATTATGCTGACGTTCTTGAACATTTCTGCGATCATACTGCATTGTCTCTACCCAAGTGACTTAGATCTTTCATCTGGAAGTCCTTTCACGAGCAATCTGGAGGGTAGTCTCCGGATATTGTCTCCATGCAATTTCTTTCTAGGTTTTTGCAGATACGGAAAAAGGTTAAAAACCTCGTGGTGATGTCTGGGCACAACAAATGAAATGAAGCACATATCTTCATTTTCTAACAAACAACAATCAGTCCTATAGTTTTGGATCATTTTGTGTTAGAGTCAAGTAATATATATACCTTTCAAAAGGCATCAGCTCTACTAACAATATCTCTATGGTAAAGCTCTTGTTTGATGGACACTTGTTCAACGATCGAAGGAAAGGAAACGCTGTTTTCTATTCATCCTTTTAACATTACAAAACACATAAGAAAGAGAAAATAAATTGAGATCACAAAGAAAACGAAAAGGATATGATCACGTGGCTATCAATATTTTATGGCTTGACTCTTACACGTATGAAAAGTTACATAAATAAAGAGATGAAAAAGAAAAAAAAACAACCTTTCTTTTAGGTACTTCTTTGGAAGAAAATATGTCAGTTCTGCTTAATATTCAGAGTAATCCAAACTTAAAGAGGAGCAACAACTTCTTCCCTTCTGGATGATATGGAGAACATGGAGAGAAACAACATCATATTTAACTCAAAATAACCCTGCCCTTTGACTGATATTCAATGGTTCTACTCTGATTTTTGGGATTTGATTACAGCAACATATGAGCCACCAAACTTACAGAATCTATTACCTTTAACATCTCCAATTTTTCAAGTTTGGAATTCTCCTTTTTAAGGATATGTAAAATGTAATGTGGATGTATCTTTCGACTCTATATCTTTAATATCGGCAGGTGGTTAGATTGTCTATAATCATCTCTGTTCTGCTTTCTATTGGGAATCACTAAACATGGGATTGTCGACATCACATAGTTAAAAGGTAAACCTTATTATTAGAATTTAAAAGTGATGTGGACATAGAACCGGACCAAGATCTAGATGACCAAGCTGGTGAAGAAAAGGAGCCACACCAAGTTTAGACTACCCAAGTACCTGAAATGAGGTTACGGCCAAGCACCAGGTCAGTGACCAGAGCTGAAGCAGACCAACAACCAGGACAAGATCAGGCGGCCCAAGTTCCAGTTATGAGGCTAAGACCACGGACCAGATCAGGCACCAAGGCGCTTCAACGTGAATTCAACCAAGCCGTGGCCCAGCTGATCACCCAGAAGGACCTTGAAGACATCACAGCCCAGCTAAGTGGACTCTCACCCTCACCAAATAAAGAACCCAAAAAGAAGGAACTGAGTCCGGCCCGGGAGAACTAAGAGGAAGAACAAGACGGCTGGCCCATTTTGAAGTCCAAGGAGAAAGTCATGCTGTTCTCCATTTTCCCACGGTCTTAAGAACGGCAACCACTTGTGATGAACTCCTAGGAACGCACTCAATGCTGGATTGATTAGATATGGACCGAGGGTGCAAAGCAAGCTCGGAACTGAGGAGGAATGAAGGGTCGCACAGTGGTTGCGGAAGGCCACCGATATTCCCGAACTCAACTCCTCTAGATATGACGCACTAGAATGGAGATTGAGGATTGTTGTTTGGAAGTAACCCTAACCAAGCAACGAAATGATTCAATCTGAACCAAATAGATTCTCTCTCAAAGAAAAGCATAAGAAAAAAGGTCTGTGTTTATTCATGAAATGAATCAGATATTTATAGTACAAATTAAGAAATGAAAAGATAAAAGACAAAAAGTGTCTTTGTAGGAAAACTAGACATAGGAGACTGAATTATTTAATGAAATTGACTAGACTAGTAAAATATGCCTCTTCAGCTCCAAATAGGCGTGCATAAGTTTGACTGACCCTTTGGCTATTGTCCAGGTTCATCCAAGTGCTTTAGCCCGGTGCAATGGAAGACTCCATGGTGCACAAGACGTTTGGCTCGGTCAAAAGGGAAAGTCATGTGACCGATCTTCATTATATCTTTAATGGCACGTATGGTGAAGTTTTGCCCATGAGGAAATGTGTTTTGGTCATGCCAAATGAAGTAGGATTCTGAAACACAGGTTTTAGCCCGATCAGTATGTTGTGCAGACTGTGCACTGTCGGAAATGGTAATGTGTGGATCATCTTTGGATTCTTCCTGAGCTAAATGGATTCTGACATGAGCAATCATCATATCTTGCCATGTTGGACAGTAAATAATAAATATGGCCCGGTAAAAGTGATCGTCTGATCATGGTTCTAGAAGTTGCTCCATGTTGGCTCGAATCGGGTCATGCGTAGTATGGCTGAAATTGCTGAAGTTTCGGCTATCTCCAAATCCAGNGATACTTCCAATTCCAAATATCAAACTGAAGAATTTGATCATGTCTACTCGGTAATTCCGGTTGCAAACTGGTTAGTTTCCAACAAAAATTATCAACTATTTTATCAAAGTCAAAAATATGATCAGAACTCCAAAAATCTGTGATTAAGCCTAAAACAAACAAAACTTTATCAAAACATGGAAATGCCTTTTTAAATTCAGAAAATCGATCTTTCATACTCGATTTTGAAAACTCTTTAAAAGGGTCTGACTTATGAAAAACGTTAGCACAGAATTTATGAAGCCTAGAAATGTGTTCATACTCAATTCGTTTTTCTGTTTCAGGAGAAACAAAAACAAGTGAGTCATGTTCAGGCCTAACTAAACCAAGTTCCTTACAGTGCTGTACATAGTCAAAGGAGATTGGCTATGGAAATGGTTCTGGCTCAAAGCTCCGCTGTCTCTCCAAGTTGATGGACGTTCTACTTGATGCTTCCTCTTCAGAGGCTTCTTTATTATCCTGCAAAAGAGAACAGTAGCTACCCAGATACACCGGTTCAAATCAGGTTAGTTCCAGACCAGTCTCTTGGCTTTCAAGCACACACTTATTTTCATCATCAAAGGAAACAGTTTTATCTTCATAAAGATTCATACTTTCCAACAGTTCATCATTATATTCATCAAAGATAGGTAATGATTCTGAAAAACTGTTTAACTCTTCAAGATCATTTTCAGCTTTACCTTTAGAGTTTTTCCTGATGGATGATGTTTGTTCAACTACAGATGCACATGTGGTGCTGCTCTCCTTCATTCCCTTGCTGACGGTCTTAAGTTTTTTAATCATTTTCTCTCCAAAATCGTCACAAAACTTTTGTACATCAAACCGGCTGAGAAGCCTCTTTTGATCAGCTTCATGTATGGACGATTTGCACTCATCTCTGCCTTTCCAATTTGACATCTCCTGTGACCTGTTTAGATGTGGCCTCTCCTGCACAATAGCAAACTCATCAAAAGTGTTTAACACATTTGAAGGACAACATTTAGAAACAAAATTTTGTTGAGCTTTCTCCTTGCTATTTTTCTTTTGAAGACCAAACATCTTAACCCTGAAAAATACTTGACAAACAGATTAACAGATAAAAACACTCACACTCTCAAGTGGTTGTTTCTCACCCACTCAATCTCACAACTTTTAGGTGTCACTCAGAGAATTCTCTTTCAAGGCTCAAAAAGGACCAAAACATCAACTTAGGAAAAGAAACCCAAACAACAATTTAAGAAGAAACAGAAATCGATCTTTTGTATTTGGCACACCGCTTTAATTACTCAGAGTTGGATTTCTCCTCAACTCAGTTCCTACGTTCAATTGTGCTTCTTTTTTTTATCTTTCTTTCTTTCTTTTTTTTGACGAATTTTTTTTTTTAAATGAAATAATAACAGAAGACACAAGACTTGGAACACACTAGAGTAGCCCGAAAACCAAAGTAAGAAAGAAAATGAAAGAAGAAGAAGATGAAGAAGAAAAGAAGATGAACAGAAAAAAAAGAAAATACCAGCAAATTGAGTGGCTCTGATAC
>KE153683.1:150473-166303 GCA_000411075.1 Sisymbrium irio | reverse complement strand
TGGCTCGGATCGGGTCATGCGCAGTATGGCTGAAATTACTGAAGTCTAGGCTATCTCCAAATCCAGTCCGTTCCAATGTGATTCTGGCTCGAGCAAAGTGCTTGTCTGGCTCCTTTTCCTGAGGAAAATACACTCTAACCTCCATTTTCTCGGTTGGATTGGCTTCCACACAATCTTGCCCCTTTCTCAGTCCATCCAGCTTGGTAACGCTTCCCAGGTTCCTATCAACTTGGGAGAAGAAGAAGACAACACGGAGAGCATACAAAAACGGCCAGTTCGTCTTTTCAAGTCTAGCGCCCAAGTCAAAGGAAGAATCAAGACCTCTCCATAAATAGATTCCGATCAAGCAATCAGGCCAAGGTATGAATTTACATTTTATTATCTTTGACTAGCCCGTTTTTATGTCTTAATCTCTTGATTTCAGCCTTTGTTATTTTCTTTTCCTTTTTAGTAGCTAAGGCCACATGTTAGGCAAAATTTCCGATTTTTGTTTGAATTTTCATTTATTGTACTTTGCTTCAAAGACCCCTAGAAGGGCAAAACTGATGGACACTATATAAGTCCCACTGCAGCCGTGTATCAATTTTCAACCTTGATCAATAAAATAACGCATTTCTTCTAAAGAAAACCCTTGTTCAAACAAGTTCAATCCGGGATTGTTCTTTGTTTGTTATCGCTGTATCAAGGCTTAACCATCGGCCTTGTGGTGCATCTCGTTCCATTCCATCCATTGCATAAGGTAGAAAGAGTTAAACAGCCAGCTACCTTCGGTCCATCCTTCTCGTTCCATCCGGTCCGGCTGAAAGTGTCACAGAACCAGCAGCCTAACCCCGATTGTCCTCCCTCGGTGCCAAATCCATAAGATCAAGGCCTTGATCTTATATCAAAAAGAATGGTACAACTAAGATACTCAAAAGATCTTCGAAAGTGATTGTCAACTGCTACGTAGCTTTACCACAAGATCCTCTTCGGAATGAAGACTGTAGAATATAATACATGATATCAAGACCTCTATCTCTGGCTTCACATATATTCAGTTTCATCATGTAAAACAGATTTACAACAAACCAGCTCAATTCTTACTACGCAAGACCCACGATATGGTATGTTATATACTAATTTCATCTTACTTCTGAATGAACTTAAGAACTTGTTGCAACAAGACATTGTATCTCTTACCTTAAATTTATATAGTATCATTATGGCAGAAAAAAAATTTAGAAAATGGATAAAAATATATTAGTTGGAGAACATTGTCGAAAACTGTTAAATCAATTAATATTAAAGAATTCATTGGTTTAAATAAATTATTAATTAACATCACTAAACACATTAATGGATTTAACATCGTAAATATTATAAGTTAAAATTAAATATTATCACAAACTTGTGAATACATCATACCATTATTATTGAATAGTATTAGAACTGTAGATTTTCTTAAATTAGTATTATATGAACTTCATAATACAAAAAAACAAATCAAATTTATTGTGGTTGATTGATAAATTGTATGTTTTACAAAATATACTTTCCTCACGAATTTTTATCGAAAATTTAAAAACAACCTACTTTTTAAAAAAACATCTTTTAAAAAAATCTACTTATGTTACATATATACATAATTTTATTGAAGGTTTGTGTTTTTTTTTAAAAATGTAACTATCTTCTAAAAAAATGTAACTTTATTTAAAAAAAAAAAAACATAAAGTAACGTATAAAATATGTATATAAAAAATTAGAAAAATTGATGAAAAACCTAGTAGTTAGAGAACATAGTTGAAATTTTTAAATAAATTAATATTAAATAATTTATTGATTTTAAAAATTTATTAATTAAACATCATTAAGTACATTAATGGATTTAACATCATAATTATTATTATTATTATTTAAATTTAAACATTACCACAAATATGTGAGTAACATCATATCATTATTATCGAATAGTAATGGGACTATAGATTTTCTGAAATTACTATTAGATGAACTTGATAATGTAGAAGACATATCAACTTTATTACAGTCCTTTGAAAAATGTATGTTTGACAGATAGATTCTTTACCCATTTATAATTTTTAAAATGAAAAACTGAAAACCACATTTTAAAAAAAAAAATTTTAAAACAACCTACATATGTTATATATATACAGAATTTTACAGAAGCTTATATCATTTCAAAAAACATTTACAATTTTTACAAAAAAAAAGAATTTAAAACGAAAGGGAGTAATATAAAAAGTTCTAATTCATTAGTTTAATTAATTAGCAACAAGGTGGTTCTCCCATGCTCATGCACCAGGTATGTATATTTATAAAAAAGCTAAATCAATATTATTGGTTAATAGTTCGTTTTTATTTGTTTATAAATTTATAGTCTTTTTGTCATTTTATGTATGCATGTATATAGAAAAATATTTTTTTACAGTGTTAGGTTGTTATCTTGATTAAATATGTGATTTTTGTTATAAGAATTTAGACCGTTCTCATTATTCATTTTTGATATATGAAGTTAAATATATTCTTATGAATTGAAATACAATTATTTTTTTGTTTTGTTTGATCGATTTTCCGTCTAAGATTTGAAAATTTATTTTGTAAGAATCTATGTATTGTTATATGTTATTTTGAAAAAAAAATTAAATTAAGAAACCTAAGTAAAAATCGGTCTAGAGTTGCATAAAAAATTAGTAATCGTTTGAAAGCTTATGTACGGATATGAATGTTTAGATTGTCCATAAT
Source organism: Sisymbrium irio (assembly GCA_000411075.1). Classification (NCBI taxonomy): domain Eukaryota; kingdom Viridiplantae; phylum Streptophyta; class Magnoliopsida; order Brassicales; family Brassicaceae; genus Sisymbrium; species Sisymbrium irio. Next base: position 163,561 of record KE153683.1, on the reverse strand, counting down.
CATCTCTGTTCAGCTTTCTATTTGGAATCACTAAACATAGGATTGTCGACATCACATATTTAGAATGAAAACCTTATTATTAGTATGTAAAAGAATGGTACAGCTAAGATACCCAAAAGGTTTTCGAAAGTGATTGTCAACTGCTACGTGCCTACGTAGCTTTACCATAAGAAGCTCTTCGAAATGGAGACTGTATATATAATACATGATATCAAGACTTTTATCTCTGGCTTCATAGATATTCAGTTTCATCACATAAAACAGATTTACAACAAACCAGCTTAATTCTTGCTAAGCAAGGCCCACAATATGGTATGTTATGTACTAATTTCATCTTACTTCCTAATGAACTTAAGAACTTGTTGCAACAAGAAATTATATTTCTTACATTAAATTAATATAGTATCATCATGGCGAAAAAAACAAATTAGAAAAATGGATAAAAAGATATTAGTAAGAGAACATTGTCGAAAACTGTTAAATCAACTGATATTAAAGAATTTACTGATTTCAATTAAATATTAATCAACATCATTAAACACATTAATGGATTTAACATCGTAAATATTATTAGTTAAAATTAAACATTATCACAAAAAAGAGAATAACATCGTACCACTATTATTGAACAGTATTAGAACTTTAGATTTTCTGAAATTCGTATTATATGAACTTGATAATACAAAAAAACAAATCGAATTTATTTTGTTGATTGATAAATTGTATGTTTTACATACTATACTTTTTGCTCATGAATTTTTAACGAAAATCTTTTAAAAACATCTTTTAAAACAACCTACTTATGTTACATATATACATAATTTTATTGAGGGTTGTGTTTTTTTAAAAAAAAAATTAACTATCTTTTCAAAAAATGTAGCTGTACTTTTTAAAAGATATAAACTAACATATAAAATATCTATATAAAAAATTAGAAAAATTGATGAAAACCCTAATTTTTAGAGAACATAGTTGAAATTTTAAAATAAATTAATATTAAAGAATTCAATGATTTAATAAAATTATTAATTAAACATCATTAAGTACATTAATGGATTTAACATCATAATTATTATTATTATTTAAATTTATAACATTACCATGAAGATGTGAATAATATCATATCATTATTATTGAATAGTAATAGGATTATAGATTTTCTGAAATTAGTATTAGATGAAGTTGATAATGTTGAAAAAAAATCAACTTTATTATAGTCGATTGATAAAATGTATGTTTGACAAATAGATTCTTTACCCATCTATAATATTTTTAAATGAAAAACTGAAAACCACATATTTGATTTAAAAAAAAATCGAAAACAACCTAATATATATACAGAATTTTATAGAAGCTTATATCATTTCAAAAAACATTTACATTTTTTTATTAAAAAAAAAGAAGTCAAAACGAAAGGGAGTAATATAAAAATTTTTAATCCATAAGATTAATTAATTAGCAACTAGGTGGTTCTCCCATGCTCATGCACCAGGTATGTATATTTATAAAATAGATAAATCAATATTATTGGTTAATATTTTTCTTTTACTTGTTTATAAATTTCTAGTTTTTTTGTATATAGAAAATTATTTTTAACAGTGTTAGGTTGTTATCTTGAATAAATATGTGATTTTTGTTATAAGAATTTAGACCGCTCTTGTTATTCATTTTTTGATATGTGAAGTAAAATATATTCTTATGAATTGAAATACAATTAGTCTTTTGTTCTGTTTAGGCTAAAGTTGGATATATTTTCCGTCTAAGATTTATAAAGTTATTTTGTAAGAATTTATGTATTGTTATATGTTATTTTGGAAAAATTAAATTAAGAAACCTAAGTAAAAATCAGTCTAGAGTTGCATAAAAAATAGTAAAAGCTTATGTACGGATATGAATGTTTAGCAAAAAAACTAAACTGTAATAAGTGATTAATATTCACTGTTATTTGTTTATTATTTTTAAATTGTTATGTAATTTATCCTTTATATGTTTGAAAATTAATTGAAATAATTTTAAACTTTTTTGTTGTTATCTTAATTATACATGTGATTTCATGGATAAAATTTTGAGACCGGTTCTTTTTTGTATATTGGATTACAACAATTTTTTCGAATTGAAGCACCTTTTTTAATCCTAATTAGGGTAAATTAGATTTATTTATTTTTAAATAATTTTTAAATACATATGGTTTAGTCTTTATCAACCCAATCCCAATCCCAATCCCAATCCCAATCTCTATTCCTGCCACTAAACCAAAACGGATAAATTTTGCTAAAGACTACGCAAAAACCGGTTATACTCGTAATAATTACAATCCCTCCCACTAAACTAAAACGATAAATTTTTCTTTCTTATTTCCTTGACAAACCCTACGGCGGTGGCAGATTCGCCGGTTCACCCAAATTTCTCTTTTGATCCTTGTTTGATACACTCAGGTTCCTCTTTGTACTTGTCTTACACGTTATGGTGTCAAATTGTAAGAACTTGAAATTAAAACTGAGAAAACAAGACTTTAGTGAGTATATATATACTTCTTTGATACCCTGTTAACTATCATTGAATCGAGTAAAAAAGAAGTCTGTTCTAGGTCTTTAACATGTTTTTTTTTTTTTTTTTTCTTTTTTTTAACTTAGGTCTTTCACATGTTCCAAAGTCCAATTTCTAATTTCACATTATCCATTGTAGGCATTTGGGTCGTTTACTTGAAGATGAAAGCTAATGAGCATGCATCAAATTTCATCTTGTCCACGAGTTAAGATTCTTTTCAATTGCCAACCATAGTAGAAGATTGAGCAATTCATGCATAGTTCATCCCGCAGCCAAAGCCTATGCACAAGAAGCTATCCAAGCAATCAAATTCGAGAAAGTTATTTTTGTGCCAACCGATACGCTCCATGGTTTCGCCTGTGATGCTTGGTAATTATCTTCACTATTTATCTGAATAAAGATTTACATTTAGCAAACTAAATTTTGATTTATATATAAACAACATAACAGTTTCTTTAGAAGCAGTTAACCGGATATATGAGATCAAGGGCCGGAAGCTTACAAGCCCTTTAGCCATCTGCGTTGGCAATGTATTTGATATCAAGAGAGTTGCTACCACAAACCGCTTACCCCACGGTTTACTTGACTCGCTCTTGCCCGGTCCAGTCACTCTCATTCTTCAACGAGGTTTGCATCTTCTTCTTAATGTAGTTGTATCCATATGATCCCTTTATGTGAGAGTGTTCTTATAGTATATATATTTAAAACAGGTGAGTCAAGCATTCTAGAAAAGTCCTTAAACCCTGGGATCGATACTATTGGAGTACGGGTTCCAGATTGTGAGTTCATTAGGAAAGTATCCAAAGGTTCAGACTGTTTTTTGGCTCTTACTAGTGCTAATATAAGCGGTGATACAAGCAGCGTTTGTGTATATGATTTTCAAAATCTTTGGCAGCATTGTGCTTATGTATATGATGGTGGTTTGCTTCCATCGGGTCGTGCAGGATCAACAATAGTTGATTTTACTAAAATTGGAAAGTATAAGATCATTAGACCTAGAAGGTATGCGGTTGAGAGATGTTTGTTGATCAATACGTACGAATTGATGGATTTAAAGTTTGAATTTTATGGGTTTATAATTAGCAGTTGTTTTTTTTTTGTAATTCAACACGAAGCAAGCAACAGTGGCGATTCTTGAAAAGTATTTTCTGGAAGAAGAAGACTGGTAAGAGAAGAAAGCTGGTTAAACTGATCTGACTTCAAAGAATTTAATTCTTTTGGTTCTTACTCGAATTTTGTATTCGTTTAAGTATATCATTCATATCAGATGTTGTTGATTTTGTGCCTATATGTTAACTCCAATTTTTGTTGTAATTTAAAGAAACTCTTTCCTTCTTGCTGTGAACTTGATGTCATGGCTTGAGCATTCCAATTGATCTCATATATATATATATATATATTACCTCTGTCTTGTCCTTCCTTTTTCAGACCAGGAACCTTCAATGTCTTTTTCACTTGATCACCTGAGCTCTGTCTCCTTCGTCTTCCTTACCCATACAATTCTCTCTTTCGCACTTTGACATATATAAACTAGAACAAACTGTTTTACTCGGCAAATGGCAATTCCAAATGTTTGTTCAATTTGCGTAATGTTTTTTGGCATATTCAGGTCTCAATTGTGCGACAAAAGCAGCCATGCACAGAGATGAAAAATGTATGCCTTGTTCTGTTTTTGCACGATTTTCACAGTGTAAGGGAAAACGTAGGTGTGCGGTTACCCATTTGGAAAGTGCACCAAAAGGATTCTACAAGAGTTTGATCTATTTCGTGATGGAGTGATACTAGAATTAACAATGTCTGATGAAGCCAAGACAAAACCATATTGAGTTGGTTCTGTTTATAGCAGAATCAAATTTTGGTTTTAAAATGGATGTGAGATTTGTGTCGTGCACTCAGATAATATTTTTGAATATCAAAACAGAAGAAGGAAATCTTAATGCATATATCAGAAACTGTTACCAACAAATTAGATTATGTCAAAAATAACCTAACATATACTTGAGAGATACGGATGAACTAAATCATCATATTACACAATAATAAAAGCCCACTTAATTGTGACAAATTATTTCAAAGGATGTCGGCACATAGGGCACAAGTCATGGTTGCCTTGCTCGATCCATTCCCTAAGACAATGATCGTGAAACTGATGGAAGCAGCCGGGAAAGAGGCACATGGGGTTAGTCTCAAAATCGTCAAGACAGATGGAACAAGTCTCCTCCGTTTCCATATACTCTTTGCGGGTAAATCTTACATAGATGATGATGAGCAAGGGTTGGTCCTGTGGCAAGTGTGGACGTTGGGATTCGGCAAGAATACGATGCGTTATGAGCCGGGACAAGTGAAGGTCACGCAATTTGTCACCGAGACGTCGGAAGACGTAGTTCGGTCTCAAGTTTTCGAACTTAAGGGAGAGAGTAGAGCTGCCGCGAAAACGACGATCCCGGTAGGATCCAAGGCTGTACATGACAGAACCGCTACGCTTGTCTTGTAAGACTTTCTCCACACGCCGCTTTTGAAAGATTACGACCTCGGAGTACGATGACGACGGTGGAGATTGAACCCTCGCCGTTGAATCCATCTGGACGAACCTCGCTTGTTTCATATCCATCGTATCGTCGCTAGTTTTGAGAAAAAAAGTTCCACAACAAAATCAGAGGGAAAGATTGTTGTGAATTTGTGATAGACAAGAAAACTGATCTGCATGTGTTTGGTTATTATGATATATGTAGTTGAGTATCCTTTTCTCTAGTTGTTTTCCTTTTCTTGATGTCTCGGTCTTTCAACTAAAGTAAAATTTTGGTATTGTTTCGATCAGATCAAATTTGGAGACGCAATTAAATAAATAAAAAAGGAAATTTATTATGTAATCTGATTGTTTCGAAATAATTTAAAACAAATTCTCAATTTTGCTTCTTTAACCGTTACTAGGTCTCAATTATATATTTGAAATATTTGTGATATTTAAATTTAACAAAATAATTTGTTACAAAAATGATGTATAATGTTGATCTATTTTTTTTTATTTTACATAATATTTTTTATATATTGAATAATTTATGTTTATTTTCGATGTTTTCAAAATCAAATTTATATGTTGATAAAAATATAATTATGATTAATAATATTTAAAATAAGATAATCCGTTCATTTGATCCATTAAATTAATTTAATTTTTATAATTTGAATAGATTAACTCATTTTCTAATCCATTTTAGTGGTCGACATTCATTTTTAGAAAAATTATTAAAATAAATTAATCCATAAGAATTTCAAATATAGATATATATATGTATGTTTAACGAAATAATCCGTGAAATATCGTAAATCATAAAACAATAATTTAATTTATAAATTTATAATATTACCTAATTTTTACTATTTTATGTTTTATAATTTTATGATTTATAATTTCAATTACTTAATATTAATTTTGAATATTTTATAAACTGAAATATGTTCAAAAATATATTTATATATGTTTTTTTGTATTTATACCCACTTTGATTTTATAATTTAGAAAATAGTTGATGTACAAAATTATTTAATTACATATATCACTAATTTAATACATGTAACTTTATTTTAAATTTAATTTTATTAGTTAATTAAAGAAATATAATCCATTATTTTAAATTGTTTGGATACATAAATAACTATTATATTGTTTGGAAACATGTTCAGTAGAAATAATATTATTTTCTATATGATGGAGCCAATCCCCAATTTGGTGTTGACAAATCCAAATCCCTTATGTGAATAGCCAAATACCCAATTATGGAAATTTGGTGATTCCTCATGTTGTTGAGCTTACGGTGGATCATACTCATTGTTACTTGATGTTAACTTATGCTTACTGGTAAGAGACTACTGATGTGTCATGTTAACTTAAGCTTGTTTCTGTGTGTTTTAAGTCACTCTAGTCGTCTGTGGAATAGGTTAAAAAAAAAAGAAGCAGACTTTTCTCAATCTCATTAGGGACTTCGCTCTTAACTTAAAATTTTGTGATTTATTTTATAAACATTGTTGATGTATACATACACAGTTTTGGTCGGAAACGAATTCAACATTTTGACAACATGATTTTGTTTTGGTCGGAAACGAATTCAAGAATAACATTTTAACTCATTGGTGAACATGTATGTTCCATTTGTTTCATATCTTATGACCTCCTAGATTCCTTCTCTGGTTTGTAATCAAAATCTGGCATGGGTATTGCAGAGTAAAGCCTAACATAGGTGTGCACTTACCAATTCCGTGGTGCTCGACTTGCTAAACTCAAGAGGTGCATCAAAGGATTACTGAAGGATAATAGCTCCAAGATTGGTGGATCAACTTACCCCACAAGATTTATTTTCTCTGTTTTTGACTTGCTCTTAAGAGAAACAACATGATCATTCATGTGCTAAAAATATGTAATTACCATTTATATGCAGAATGCTGATGGTGGCGACTCTACCAAACCAGAGGGCTACTCATTTCCTTTGTGCTTCTAACGACTAAAACCTCTGCAGAAGAGAAGAGAACACTATACCAAGTTGATGCTCAAGCGAACACATTCCCCATTTTTAATGGAGTCCTCGGTTAGCCTACTTTCTTTGATGCTTCCACCAATTACCCTTTTTGTTATCTTAGGAATTTAGTTAGTTGTATAAGATGCATTGACCCATGTATTCGTAATTGGTTTTCATTGTGATATATTGTCTTCAACAGTCTTAGGAGGTTAGTTAAAACTAGGTTACGAAATTTATAATGCGATGAATTCTGAGGCGAGAGTTAAAACGCGCGAACTAATTTCATTAAATCTACTGCATTATACTTTTGCCAATAAAATAAGTAACAAGATCAATACAACAAATGAGAATTAAAACCCTAATTGAGCTATACGACAAAGATTTACCAAATCACAAACATTGAAAGAAGCCCTAACTAGACTTTCAACATGGATCATTGCTTGAAACCCAAGTTATGCCTCTCTCTACTTCTTCTCCAAAGCTTCACTCTGTCTGTTTCGTTACCAGGTAGTTTGGCGATTGAGGGGGCGACTGAGATAACTTCTCCAAGGCTTTACTCGGTTTGTTCGTTAAGGGGTTTGTCGACTGGCGACAGAGAGGGCATGAGTCATGTTGTCGATCCAACCACTTGACGAAACAGTCTTCATGAAAAACATGCACACAGTCAGGCGGTTGGCAGAGGGGCTCCGACTCCGACATGTTCTCTAGACAGATGGCACACGACTCTTCTACTTTTGTTGTCGAAGGAGCAGAGTTACAAGGCGAGACGATGTAGTCTTTCTTGGTAAATTTGACGAACATCGTTATCAACAAGGGTCCTTGTGCCAAGTCTCTCCTTCGGGATTCGACAACAATCCGATCGGTAATAAGTTGGGACAAGAGAGGATCTTTGAACCGGTTCTTGATTTGTTGGTGAACGGTGTTTGGTTTGAAGTCTTGAAATCTGAGAAGAGATAGTTTGTTGGGGAAAGAAGAATCTGGGTAAGAACCGAGACTCGTGATGTTACCATCTTCACTCTCGTCTACAAGAAATTCTTCGATTTCCCAACTGTGGCTTATCAACACGGAGCTTAGAGACCCGAAGGACAGACTTTGAGGCTCTGAAAGTGCACTAATTTCTACTTTGATCGATTTAGTTTCCATCTTGGTCGTTGAAATTCAGAGATGGTTCTGTCGTAACAGAGAGAGCGAGAGAGATGGTTGTGAAAGAAGAAAGATTGAGATAACTAGGAAGTTATGTGTTGGTGATGTTGTATTTATAAGCAACGGTCGAAATATTAAACGCGTAAATTCAGTGTCAACGTGTCATTCAATTTCCTTTTTTACATCACATATTTCCTTTTCTTGAAAGAATTGTAACGGTCATTTAATTTTAACTGTTGTGTTTCCTTTTTTTTTTTCCTTGTGTCTCAGTCAGGTTCACTGTTTTCTTTCGATGTGGGTGTCTGTCTCTACCAGAGTTTAAACCAAAGTAATTTTTTTGGTTTAACAACAACGATAAAAAGAACTTCTCGTACCTGTATTGTTAATCTTTCGGCCCACTATATTTGGTTATAATGGCACAATATCAGCTCAAATTCTAAATAGTAATTACATTAAAAAAAAAACAATTAACTTATTTCGGATAAGAAAAGCGATTGTAGTTTGATTGTTTGGGAATAATCAAATGATTCAAACTTTAAAGTGTTGTCGTTGCTGAAGTTTAGGATTTGTGATTTTCTTGAAGAAAATTGCCAACTTCTGCACTATCGGGTTCTCTGTAACATATTGTTTTGCCCTAATTTGTCGATTTGGGGATGCTAAATTCAAGGGAGAGCTCATGGGGTGATCTCTTCCTTCTTTTCTTTTATGTAAATTGCATTTTGGGTTTTTTCATTTTCTGTTAATAGTTTTCAGATTCTTGTGTTTGTCTCTTGCTTATCTGTTTTGTTGCTTAATTGGGTTTATGTTCTTCACTTCTTTGTAAAGTGACAATTAAACATAAGTGTGGTATTGTAGTTAATATGGACTGCTTCTGCTGTAGTTTTAATTTGTTTGGCAATGTATCTTTGGAGATGCTTTTATGAGTGGGCAATAAAATGTATATATATGTTGTGTTAATTATAGTTACATATGTGTTGTGAATATTCTGTGTCACATTCCACATCGAACACCTTTTTTGCTCGAAGTTTTTTCTTGTCCCTTGATCTCTTCTCCATGTCAAAGTGTTGGTGGATTTTTGGTGGCTTTGTAGAGTTTGCCGCATCAGGCTTTGTAGATTATGCAGTGTCATTTCAGGTTTATTTAGGCAATACTTAACTGTCCCCTCTTCAAAAGACGATGATAGAGTTGTTGAGACTTGGTAAACATGAAAATATGATCTCCCATCACTTCTTTACCAAAAGTTAGTTCTTGATTATTATATGTTGTAAATTCTCAGGCATACATAACCAATTGGTACCCTTTCTCCTTGAAGCTTCAGCGTGTACCAAGTCCATGCGCTTTAGCACAGCTTCTGGTTCTTTTTATACAATTAAGCGTCTGGTTCAGCTTATGGCACCCGGATTCTCAATTTCGCTAGCTTCAGAGTATGTATGTCTAGTTACAATTTCTCGTTAGCCTAACTAATCTTTTCCGGTGCCTGCACTTTTCTGATGATAAGAGGGAAGATGCTGAGATGTTCTAGGCTTTTCTTTTTTTCTTAAAGATGAATAGCTGGTTATTCGTATAAACAACAGATCTGGTTATTCTGATGGTAGGAACTGAAGTTGTATTATGCAGTGCCAATCTTATGTTTATATAGGCAATATGTTACTCTGCCTTTTTCAAAGACGATGATAGAGTTGTTTTAAGGCTTTGAAAACAGGGAAGTATCATATGTCTCTTTGATCTCACATCAGCTCTTGTTCTTGATCATTATATGTTGTAAATACTGCTTGAAGCTTCAGTTTGTACCAAGTCTAAGCGCCGTAGCACAGCTCAAAGAAGTGAGAGGGCAATAAGCTGTATGCATACACAGTTATATATATATGTGTGTATGTGTGTGTGTGTGTGTGTGTGATATGTTAAATATAGTTACATATTTATTGTTAAACACTTTTTTAACTAGTCTTGCTCTGTTCCCATTGATAATATACTTGTCCTGAATTTTTTTTCTTGTCCTTGATCTGTCTCTTCTCCATGGCGTTGTGTTATAACCTTTGTTCCTGCATCCGAAAGCCATAAAGAAAAAGACCTAGAGAAAACACAGTACGGTTAAAAACTCTTAGCATGTAACTACAGTTTTAAGCTGATATCTTTATTTTGCTGAACAGAAATCGATATCAGCGTTTCCATCTATTAATGTTTTCACCCCAAAAGTCCGCTTGGTATGTTGTTGGGAATGCAGAAACGTGAAATTCAGGGTCTTTGTCCCAGTGACGTTGAGGCAAATAACCAGACTTCTCAATCTGGTATCGTTATCAATGGGACTTCACTAGCATTTGAAAGGTATAATCTCTTAAAAGGCCATTCCAGATTACTCAATATAAATGTTTGCTCAATTAATGTGTGATGTTTTGGCATATTCAGGTCTCAAAGACGTCACAAAAGCAGCGTCTTAAAGGTCATTTGAATACTAGTTTCCTCTGTGAGGTATGTTTTATGTTTTTTGTTTCGTCTTTTGATTTTGGAAATGTGCTTAACTCCTTTAGCAACATATTATGGTGTATTATTCTATATTTTCTGGATTCAGATTTATTTATGACATTTATTTTATAAAGAATTTGTATTGGGGTTGATAAACTTGAAAAGGACATTGTTTTCCTATTTTTCGCACATGCCTTTTCCGTTTTGCACAACTTCCTTTTTTTCTTTAAGGGAACATTCTCGAAACATCAAAGTCTCGACTACATATATATAAACCTATCTTTGACGCTCTTCTCTTCATAACTAGTTCTGCTCAAAGCTTTTTGTCTTACTTTTCAAAACCTTCTTTTCAGCTTAAAGTTTTTTTTGTCCTCTGTTTGAGTTGATAATGGCGGGTAAAGGAGAAGGTCCAGCTATCGGAATCGATCTCGGTACCACCTACTCTTGCGTCGGAGTATGGCAACACGACCGTGTTGAGATCATCGCTAATGATCAAGGTAACAGGACGACGCCATCCTACGTGGCCTTCACAGACTCTGAACGNTTGATAATGGCGGGTAAAGGAGAAGGTCCAGCTATCGGAATCGATCTCGGTACCACCTACTCTTGCGTCGGAGTATGGCAACACGACCGTGTTGAGATCATCGCTAATGATCAAGGTAACAGGACGACGCCATCCTACGTGGCCTTCACAGACTCTGAACGGTTGATTGGTGACGCAGCCAAGAATCAGGTGGCCATGAACCCCATCAACACCGTCTTCGGTATGTAGTTTTCATATTCCACTTGAATGAATTATGATTTTAGGGTTTATAGGATTTCGGTTGCGTGTTAGACAATGTTTCTTGTTGTTAGATTTCCCTTTATTGATTTTGCCTTTTTTAAGTTGCTTTGAATGTTTGACTAAGCTCTGTCTTTTACAGATGCAAAGAGGCTGATTGGTCGTAGATTCAGTGATACATCTGTCCAAAGTGACATGAAGCTATGGCCATTCAAGATCATCTCTGGACCTGCCGAGAAACCAATGATCGTCGTCAACTACAAGGGAGAAGAGAAGCAGTTTGCTGCCGAAGAAATCTCCTCGATGGTTCTCATTAAGATGCGTGAGATTGCTGAAGCTTACCTTGGTGTCTCTATCAAGAACGTCGTTGTCACCGTTCCTGCTTACTTCAACGACTCTCAGCGTCAAGCCACAAAAGACGCTGGAGTTATTGCTGGTCTGAACGTCATGCGAATCATCAACGAGCCGACCGCAGCAGCCATTGCCTACGGTCTTGACAAGAAGGCAACGAGCGTTGGAGAAAAGAACGTGCTGATCTTCGATCTTGGTGGTGGTACTTTTGATGTCTCTCTTCTCACCATTGAAGAAGGTATTTTCGAGGTCAAGGCAACCGCTGGAGACACTCATCTTGGTGGCGAAGATTTTGACAACAGAATGGTGAACCACTTCGTGCAAGAGTTTAAGAGGAAGAACAAGAAGGATATTAGTGGCAACCCGAGAGCTCTAAGGAGGTTGAGAACAGCCTGCGAAAGAGCCAAGAGAACTCTTTCTTCAACCGCTCAGACCACCATTGAGATTGACTCACTCTTTGAGGGAATCGACTTCTACTCTCCAATCACCCGTGCTAGGTTCGAGGAGCTTAACATGGATCTCTTCAGGAAGTGTATGGAACCTGTTGAGAAGTGTCTCCGCGATGCTAAAATGGACAAGAGCACTGTCCATGATGTTGTTCTTGTCGGTGGCTCTACTCGTATTCCCAAAGTTCAACAGCTTCTTCAAGATTTCTTCAACGGCAAAGAGCTTTGCAAGTCTATCAACCCCGACGAGGCCGTGGCTTATGGTGCAGCTGTCCAGGGCACCATTTTAACCGGTGAAGGAAACGAAAAGGTCCAAGACCTTCTTCTGTTGGATGTCACTCCTCTTTCTCTCGGTCTTGAAACAGCCGGTGGTGTCATGACCACTTTGATCCAGAGAAACACCACTATCCCGACCAAGAAGGAGCAGGTCTTCTCCACTTATTCAGACAACCAGCCCGGCGTGTTGATCCAGGTCTACGAAGGTGAGAGAGCTAGAACCAAAGACAACAACCTCCTCGGTAAATTCGAGCTCTCTGGTATCCCTCCGGCTCCACGTGGTGTACCTCAGATCACTGTCTGCTTCGACATTGACGCAAACGGTATCCTCAATGTAACTGCTGAGGACAAGACAACCGGGAAGAAGAACAAAATCACCATCACTAACGACAAGGGTCGTTTGTCTAAAGACGAGATTGAGAAAATGGTTCAAGAGGCTGAGAAGTACAAGTCTGAAGATGAAGAGCACAAGAAGAAAGTTGAAGCCAAGAACGCCCTTGAGAACTACGCTTACAATATGAGGAACACAATTCGTGATGACAAGATTGTTGAGAAGCTTCCGGCTGC
>KE153683.1:123350-142054 GCA_000411075.1 Sisymbrium irio | reverse complement strand
ATAACACGAGGGGCTATGAGTCGTGACAAGACACGGTTCTGCAACTTGTCATGGAGACGGTTGGAGATATGGTTCGGCCTGAAGTTTTGGAAACCAACGACCAGAGGAGAGCTGGGGCGTAGAGAAGGATCCGGGTAAGACCAAATGCGTTTCGAGACGGAACCGTTGTCGTTTTGGAGAAGCTCATCGACATACCAGTTTTGAAATATCACAACTTCTGATTTTATGGACGACTGTGGTTGAAGACTCGTCTTCGTATCGATCTCGATTCTCAAAGCCTTTGTTTCCATTCTTTTCTTTTGAGTCGTGAGCTTAAGAGAAGAAATCAAGATTGTTGCGAGAGAAATAAAAAGTATTGAGCGTGAGATCAGAGATTTGGAGTGGGAGTCCATGTATTTATAGGGAAACGCGGAGAGATTGATTCTTTCCATTCTTTACTCTTATTTCCTTTTCTTAAACCATCTTTCCTTTTTTTACATCTCTTGTTTCCTTTTTTTAAACGACTTTTCCTTTTTTACATATCTTATTTCCTTTTTTGAAAGCAAAATTTTAACGGACCTTTTAGTGTTTGTAACATTTATATGATGTATTTGTTGAAACAAAAAAACATTTAATATGTAACATTTAATTTTTGAATATTTTATTTTCAACTAACATAATTGAAAATTTTGTTATTTAACTTTTGTATTTGTATATTTATATGTGTAATATTAAAAAAAAACAAAATTTGGTTTCAACATGGATGTGTCAAAAACTGGGATAACAAACTTGATTTCAAAACCGGAAAAGGGAAGTTTCAATAATAATAAAAACACTATTACATATCATAAATCGTTAGCAACAAACAATTTTTTGCGTTCTACATGAACAGTCTACTCTATCTTCTTTAGTTTTGTCAATCGTGTTAACGGAAATGTTTTGAACATTATTACTAAACCATCTCTTTGTGATGTAGTTCTTATATGAACTTGTAACATTCTCCTTCGTCTCTTATGATAGCTATTCTCTCTGTACTTTTTTCCATCTTTCGTTCTGTTTTCTGCAGAGTGCAGAGTAAAGGCAGACATAGGTGTGGTTACCAAATTTAAAATTTTCTCTGTTTCGGACTTGTCCTTAAGAGGCAAACTTAATGTACTTCAATAACAGTTCTTCTGCTTTTAATACAAACATGATTCATGTGCTTAAAATATGTGGTTGTGACTTGCTCTTAAGAGGCTTTCGACATGAACATGATAAAATATGCGCTTAAAATATGATTTTTGTTTCTCTTTTGTAGTCGTCGTTCTTCTCTCAAAAGAGTGATGGCAATGGAGGCAATAACTTAGATGTCATACGATTCTAGACTAAATATTTGTTTTTTTCCTCCAACAAGTGTATAGATCTCAAAGTCTCAGAAGCTTAGATTCTCACAGTAACATCTATCTCCAGCCATCTTCCATTGTCGAATTGATGCCAGTTTATGCCTATTCATTCATGTCTTTACTGTTCTGTGTTTTTCATTTGGTTAATTCATTTAGCAGTTTATATCTTCTTGCACCAATCAAATGCAAGCTAGTGCAATCGGGCTTTTGTACTTAAAAAATTGGGCTTTTCTATTCACGTTTCTTATTCATTCAGCAACCATTTTTCCTTTTGATAAAACCATTTTTCCGAATACAAAGAAGTCAAAGTCGTGAACTGATTTTTCTCACCAGCTTTTGATATTGTGAACAAATCATGACTGTGTCTGTTGGTGTTGGAAAGAGCGATTTTGATGGCATAATCTCTCCTGAGTTGTTACATGTTCTAGTCTATAAAAGTAGGATTTGAGACTAGTTTCGAACGCATCTCTTCTTACTTCTAAGTTTTCTGATCATTTATAATATTAGAGTTTCATCTCTCCTAGATTGAGTGCACAATTACAGGTGAGAGCAGAGTAAACTCTAGAGTGTGTCCCCTTAATCCCTCTATTCCGAATGGTAGTGATGTATAAATTCCCATTTTTATAAAAGTGAGAACTTTTTTTTTTGTATTATTCATATTTTTCTCTCTTCCTTCACAAGTCTCTTTGGTCTATCTTTATTTAACTTCAAATGAATTACGAAGGTTCAGATATTTAGGGTTCATAGCCTGATCTTAATCGCACTGACGACTTTGTTTCCTTTTTTAGGTAAATATATCCACAAGTTGATGTTTGAACTATTCCAGTTTACTGAGTACTCGGAGTACATCTGTCTTGGTGTTCTTAATTTGTTGCTTTTTATAGTTTTTATTAGAAACGGCTTGAACGAATGGCAGTTGATGATTTCTTTCCAGTAGTATCATTATCAGTGCCTTGATTTCGATTTTGCATTGTTTTGTTTTAAAGTTGTTTATGTCGGAATGTATACTATATCCACAAGTTGATGTTTGAACGTTATGGCTTTTTTTAGTTTTTATTACATAGCTTTGGCAATAGGAAGCAAAGACAAGATGGTTGAAACTACAATGTAGAGCAAGGACATGGGCCGTGTTTTTGTACAATCAATCCGCTTATTCAGAAGCGTCAAACATTGGTACTACTCAGTTACCAACAAGTTTGCTAAACACCAGCTCTCTAGATTTAGGGAGTACACATCTTATACCTAGGCCCTAGCTGTTGATAATTATGTCGTTCCAGTGTTTGTTGACCCTTCTGAATAAGCGGACTTGATTCTATGGTCAGACAGGACAAGATGTCATAAAAACACGTTCCACCTCAGCCCATGTCCTTGCTCTCACTGGTCTCAGGCACTTTGAAGTAGTTATTGTTGAGGAGGCCAAATGAACAAAAAATAATCCCCATCATTCAAAACAGGGGTCGTTTGTCTAACATTGATAAGATGTTTCAAGAGGCTTATCAGTACAAGTCTGAAGATGAAGAGCACAAGAAGAAACTGGACGCAAAGAGCGCTCTTGAGAACTACGCTTACAATATGGGGAACACAATTCACGATTCGTGATGACAAGATCGGTGAGAAGCTTGCTTGCTTCTTCTGACAAGAAGAAGATTGAGAATACGATTGAGGCAGATAAGTTTGAAGATAAGTTAAAGGAGATTCTCTCTTATGTTTCACTTTTTTTTTCTAGGGTTTGTTAGTTAATCTTATGTTTCGTAGTGTAATAAAGACGATAGATCTGTATGATTATGTCAACATGAAGGTGCTAATATATATCCATAAACAGAGCTTCGTCTACACAACTAGTATACACCATTCATCAGGGTAATAAAACATGTGGAAGCAAAGGACATGGACATTTACTAGTACTCTAGAAATGTTTGTGGACAGGAACAAAACACAAACCTAATCTAAGCCTAAGCCACTATCTTAATTCATTTCCATAGCACTTGTCGTAAGAAACCATATGGCCTGAGAAAAATATGAAATCATTTGGCTTCAAATGCGTAATTCACTTACGTGCCATCATGTCCCAGATGCTAAGCGGTATCCTGTCATTGAACTGGAGAAAATTAACAAAGACTGACTAAACGATGCGTAGACTGTAAAGAATCAAATCTTTATCCGAGATACAGAGGAAGTTGGTGATGTCACTCAATCCCGTTTGGTTAAATCATCAGTTAACTCAAACCAGGCAACCTCATTTAACCCTGTACGATCATACAATTTAGTAAAATAAACATATGATTCATGTGTTTTTTCTCTTTGATAATTGTTGTTATTTGTTCAGTGCAGTGCAAGCAACAGGGGATCCACTTGGATGTAACTGCTAGTGCTACTAAGTGTTGGAGATAAGTGTAGCTGGTTTTTAGAAGATTGCATTAGTTATTAAGAATTGATTTAAGTTTATCTTTGTAGTTTATCTTCCGGTTTTCTTGGTTCTCAAGTTTATCTCATTAGTTGTAGGTTTCTATATAAAAGCCATGGTTTTCTTCATCAACTGAATAATACGAATCATTCAGACTTTATCTCTAGCAAATACTTCTCTTTTCCTTTATCTGGTATCAGAGCCGAAACAATGTCAGACACCGCGAGTTTCACCTCACCTGCTGTACCAAAGTTTGATGGAGACTATGATCACTGGAGTTTGGTCATGGAGAATTTGCTTCGGTCTAAGGAGTACTGGACGGTGATCAAACCTGGTTTTGACGAGCTGAGAAGAATTGAGGCGCCTACTGCTGCACAACAAAAGGAGATCGATGAAGCAAAACTCAAAGATCTCAAGACCAAAAACTATCTGTTTCAATCGATTGACAAAACCACTCTTAAGACGATTACTCAGAAAGAGACGGCCAAGCAGTTGTGGGAGTCCATGAAAACTAAGCATCAAGGAGGTGCTAGAGTGAAGCGAGCTCAACTTCAAAGGTTGAGGAGAACCTTTGAGACGTTAGAGATGAAGACTGGAGAAGCGGTGGCTGGATACTTTGCTCGAGTCATGGAGACAACGAATGATATGAGGAACTGTGGTGAGATGATTGATGATGTCAAGATCGTGGAGAAGATTCTTCGGAGTCTTACAGACAATTTCAACTTTGTGGTCTGTTCGATCGAAGAGTCAAAAGACATCGACACGCTCTCTGTTGATGAACTGCAAGCGTCTTTGCAGATACATGAGATCAAAGTGAGAGAGAAGAGATGTGAGGAGCAAGTACTCCAAGTTGAAAACGAGCCGAGGAATGCTCGAGGAAGAGGAAGGTGGAACTTTCAAAGAGGAAGAGGTGGAAACAGAGGTCGTGGAAGAGGCAGAATGTTTGCGAACAGATCTGCTATCACCTGTTTCAGATGTGGAAAACAAGGTCACTATCAGTTTGAGTGCACGAGTGAGGAGAAAGACGTCAACTATGCAGAGCTTAATGAGGAAGAAGAACTACTGCTAATGGCTCACGTGGATGTGAGCAATGATGAAGGGGATGGAATCTGTGCACAGTTTGATGAGGAAGAAGAACTACTGCTAATGGCTCACGTGGATGTGAACAATGATGAAGGAGATGGAATCTGGTTTCTTGATTCTGGTTGCTCAAACCACATGACAGGAGAGAAATCATGGTTTGTCGAGTTAGATGAAAGTTTCAGACATTCAGTCCGTTTGGGAAACAGCTCGAGTTTGATGGTCCAAGGGAAAGGAAAGATTAGAATTGAAGTGGAGGGCATTACACAGGTGGTGAGTGATGTTTATTATGTTCCAAAGCTCACTAATAATCTTTTGAGCATTGGACAATTGCAGGAGAAACAATTGACAATTGTGATCAGAAGTGGCGTGTGTAAAGTCTTTCATTCTCAACGAGGGCTTATTGTGGAAACACGCATGACCAGAAATCGAATGTTCTTGGTCCATGCCAAGAAGAAGTCCTCTCCTGGAAGCTGTTTCAAAACGGAGGATGAAGACTTGGGAGATCTCTGGCATCGGAGATTTGGACACTTAAACAGTAAGTCCATTCAAGTCATGCAGAAGAAGGAGATAGTAAAAGGGTTACCTAACCTCGTTAGTGAATCAAAGGTGTGCACTATTTGTAATGTGGGAAAGCAACAGAGAAGCAAGTTCCCAAAGAAGAGCAAATGGAGGGCAACAGAGAAACTGGAGTTGATCCACACTGATCTCTGCGGACCCATCACTCCAGTGTCCAGCAGCGGTAAACGATATATGATGGCATTGGTGGATGACTTCTCTCGAAAGACATGGATCTATTTCCTTGCAGAGAAAGCAGAAGCTTTTGAAACTTTCAAAGCTTACAAGAGCCTTGTTGAGAAAGAAGCAAAAACTGTGGTTAGAGGGCTACGTACCGATAGAGGAGGAGAGTTCACCTCTGATGCTTTCAATAAGTTCTGCAAAGATCATGGTATAAAACGGCAATTAACCGCAGCATACACTCCTCAGCAGAATGGGGTGGCAGAGAGGAGAAATCGTACGATCATGAACATGGTCCGTTGTTTATTGTCGGAGAAAGAAATGCCGAGATCCTTGTGGCCTGATGCAACTAGATGGACAGCTCATGTTCCAAACCGGAGTATCACCAAGGCCATCAAAGACAAAGTTCCTGAAGAAAGATGGTCGGGAATCAAGCCTAAGGTGGACTACTTCAGGATCTTTGGATCAGTAGCACATGTTCACATCCCAATGCAGAAAAGAATTAAGCTTGATGACCGCAGCCACAAATGCATTCTTCTCGGAGTTAGTGAGGAATCCAAAGCTTATAGTCTCTATGACCCTGCAACAAAGAAGAATATCGTGAGCAGAGATGATATTTGAAGAAGATGCAAAGTGGGATTGGAACTTAAACAATCCAGAAGAAAATGAGCTTGTTTGGGGAGACGATGGTGTCATTGATGGTGAAGAAACTGACGAAGAACCAAACTGTGGAGAAGAAGAGGAGATTGCAGAAGAAGAAGGAGGAACAATGGAGGTTTCTTCACCTGTAGAAATCCGAGAACCAGAGAGAGGTGAGACATCAAGGAGTCTGAGACAAAAACCGGTTTGGCTGCAAGACTTTGTCACCGGTGAAGAAGTAAGTGAAGAGGAAGAAGAGCTCATGAACCTAGCCTTGTTCATTTCCAATGATGATCCCGTGAACTTCTATGAAGCAGAGAAGGAAGAAAAATGGAGAAAAGCTATGGAATTGGAGATTCAGTCCATCGAGAAGAACCATACATGGGAACTAGTCAACCTACCAACACATGCGAAGAAAATTGGGGTAAAATGGGTTTACAAAACCAAGCTCAATGAAGAAGGAGAAGTAGATAAATGCAAGGCTCGGTTGGTGGTGAAAGGGTATGCTCAAACTGCAGGCGTTGATTACACAAAGGTTTTTGCACCTGTAGCTCGTTGGGATACAATAAGAAGTCTTCTAGCAGTTGCAGCTCAACGAGGATGGTGTGTGTACCAACTTGATGTCAAAAGTGCCTTCTTGTATGGAGAATTGAAGGAGGAAGTTTATGTTGAGCAGCCGGAAGGATTTATCAGAGCAGGGGAGGAAGACAAAGTGTATCGTTTGAGAAAGGCGCTTTATGGCCTTAAACAGGCACCACGAGCCTGGTTTAGCCGTATTGAGGGGTATTTTCTCAGAGAAGGATTTCAGAAGAGCAGTTATGACCATACTTTGTTCTTCAAGAGAACAAACAACGATCTGTTGGTGGTAAGTCTCTATGTGGACGACTTGATTTACACCGGAAGTAATGAGCTCATGTGTGCAGAGTTCAAGTTGTCAATGCAGAAGGAATTCGAAATGACAGACATGGGCAAGATGAAGTTCTTTCTTGGTGTGGAGGTTCATCAAGACAACACGGGAATACATATCTGTCAAAAGAAGTATGCAAGAGAAGTTCTCGAACGTTTCAATATGTGGAGCTGTAACTCTGTTAAGAATCCAATTGTTCCTGGTGCAATCATTTCAAAGAAAGGAAATAGAGGAGCCGACACGACTCTGTACAAGCAGCTTGTTGGATGCTTAATGTACCTCACAGTGACGAGACCTGATCTTATGTTTGTGGTGTGCTTGATAGCTCGATTCATGTCGGATACTAAGGAAGAACACTTGTTGATTGCAAAACGTGTACTCAGGTATTTGAAAGGCACATTGGACCTTGGAGTATTCTACGAGAGATCACCAGCCATGGAGTTGATGGGATACACTGATAGTGATTATGCTCGTGATGTGGATGATAAAAAGAGCACATCTGGATATGTGTTTCTAATTAATGGAGCAGCTGTATGTTGGAGTTCAAGAAAACAAGACATAGTTACTCTATCATCTACAGAAGCTGAGTACGTAGCAGCCACATCTGCAGCTTGTCACAGTGTTTGGCTATCAGGAATGCTGCAGGAATTGGGAGTTTTGAGTGAAGTCTGCAGCAATATCTTGTGTGACAACAGTTCAACGATCAAGTTGTCAAAGAATCCAGTGATGCATCGGAGAACAAAACACATTGATGTCAGGTTTCATTACTTGCGCAACTTGGTGATTGAAGGAGTTCTCAAATTATCCTTCTGTGGAACTAATGATCAGGTGGCCGACATCATGACGAAACCAATCAAGCTTGACCAGTACGAGAAGCTTAGAGATTGTGTTGGAGTTCGTAGAGTGAAAGTTTAAACTGATGCACATGCTTCAGTTTAAGGGGAGGAATTTGTTGGAGATAAGTCTAGCTGGTTTTTAGGAGATTGCATTAGTTATTAAGAATTGATTTAAGTTTATCTTTGTAGTTTATCTTCCGGTTTTCTTGGTTCTCAAGTTTATCTCATTAGTTGTAGGCTTCTATATAAAAGCCATGGTTTTCTTCATCAACTGAATAATACGAATCATTCAGACTTTGTCTCTAGCAAATACTTCTCTTTTTCAATTGCTTAGATCCCAAATATCAAGCTAGAGTATATATGCTCTTTATTTCTCCTTATAATATATATATCTCTCTGCCCACTTTGATCAGCACTTAAGGAGTTCTTACCTGGAGAGTTTAAAGTGGCAGAAGTCAGAAGAACACGGTGTCATAAATGAGTTACTACGACAGATGTCTTATAATCTGAAAAAGCCACAGCATCTCACATGACAGAGAGACTGTTAATGCTAAACACACAGACTTTGGAGTACAATGAAGCTGCGTCCTCATCGCCTAAATTACTATAAAAACCACAATTTGCTTACAAAGTCATTCTTGTGCGGCTTGTTGTAATTAATGTATACGAGAAAGAAACAAGATTGCAATAAAAACATACAACGCGAACTTTTATGAGACCGGAATCGTATCATCAGAGATCGATGACATATAAGAACATAAACATATAATAAGACCGTGGGTCTGAAATTTACATTGTTGCCAACAAGAATTACTTAAGCAACAAGTAACCCTAATTATTAGCTTTACGACAAAGATTATTATAACGAACTAAAACATAAATGCGAAACCCTAATTATATTTCCAAATCATGCGGTAAGTGTTTTTCTACGAAGACGCTCTCTTAGTCTCTTGTATAGAAGAAGGCACGGCCAAGTACTCTTTGCGTGTCAGTTCCACGAAGACCATGATGAACAAGGGAGGCATGTCTTTTCCTTGTGATTCGGCAAGAATACGATCACATATTATCCCGGACAAGACACGGTCTTGCAAACGACTCTGTAGACATTGGAAGACGTCGTTGGGAGGTGTTGTGTTTTGGAAATAGAGAGAGATTGCAGAGTCGCCACCAAAAGAAGGATCAGGTTTAGAACCGAGGCTGGAGAGGACAGTACCACTAGTCTCGTCTTGTAAATATTCCTCAACGTACGCGTTTTGAAAAATAAGCGCCTCGTTTAGCGACGAAGGAGATGACGGAGATTGATACCTCGCGGTTGCCCTTGCATCGATATGGACCTTGAATGTTTTGGTATCCATCCTCGAAAAGATTATGAAAACGATCAACACAAAAAGAAAGCAGAGAGAGTTTACGAGTGATGTGTGATATATTTATAGAGAAAATGCCCTCTTTCCTCTTTCCTTTTCTGTCTTTTTCCTATTTTTTTCATTGATGTCGCTGTACTTCCTTTTTCTTAGCCTTGTTAAAGGAT
The DNA here is from genome assembly GCA_000411075.1 of Sisymbrium irio. Classification (NCBI taxonomy): domain Eukaryota; kingdom Viridiplantae; phylum Streptophyta; class Magnoliopsida; order Brassicales; family Brassicaceae; genus Sisymbrium; species Sisymbrium irio. Next base: position 132,561 of record KE153683.1, on the reverse strand, counting down.
CATGGTTGCCTGTTTCTAATTGTACCGGTTTAGTGATTTATACCGGAGTTTTTCATACCAAATAAACCAAGCAACCTTCTTGCATGTGAGTTTGAGCTTGAGTTTGCTTCTCTCGTCGCACTATTTCAAGTTGTGTCTGATAATAGTGGACACGTGGATGAAATTGTTCAGTAGTTAAAGATCCCAAAGAAGAAGTTTGAGAGTATGCTCCGTCTTTCTCCTTATATAATATCTATCTCTACACTTACAAGTACTTGATTTTTTTATCGAGTTGGCTTTATGTCTAGGGTAACTTAAATCACTGTATTTATAATTGATTTAGTGATCGACAGACTACAATCAGAAGTATGTTTGCATATTCCAAAACCAATATGTTATTGCGACTCCAGCCTTTATTGATTTATGTTGTTGCCCGAGTTGTTTTTACCCACTCTAATGTTCTTGTTTCACTAATGATATTTGTCTAATTGTTTCATTGATGAGATGTTTGTTGGCACCGGTGAACCAACAAAAACTTGCGTAGGGCCTTGACGATGCTCTCTCTTTTATATTGCTAAGTGTCTTTGAGCTTACGTCAATCATCAAATTTTGTTTGATTTTGAGTCAATATATGTTGGGACTTCCTATGCAGGTAACATAAGGTTGGTGGGTTAAGCGAGCACCAAGGTTTTGTATATTTCTCATTATTATCTAGCACGGTCTCTCTTAGGCTGAATGTTTTGACCTTTATATAGAAATTGCTAATGGTGGCGACTATGTCAAACCAGAGGGCTACTCATTTCCTCTGTGCTTGTAAGCTACTAGAACATCTACGGAAAAGAAGAGAACACTATACCAAGTTGGATGCTCAAGCGAACACGTGTCCCACATTCAATGGATACTTGGGTCGTTAGGAAGTTAGTTGTTGTATAAGATCTAAACCTCGTAATTGGTTTTCATTGTGAGATATAATTGTTCTTTGCTCCACAAGTGGTCTAAAATTTATAATGCGATGAATTTTAAGACGAGAATTAACGTGAACTCATTTCATTAAATCTACTGCATTACGTAACGAGATCCATACAACAAATGAGAATTGAAACCCTAATTGAGCTGTACGACAAAGATTTACCAAATTAACAAACATTGAAAGAAAACCTTAGTAGACTTCCAACACGGATCTTTGCTTGATACCCAAGTTATCCCTCTCTTAACTTCTTCTCCAAAGCTTTACTCTGTCTGTTTTGTTACCAGGTGGTTTTCGATTGGGGCGACTGAGATAACTTCTCCAAAGCTTTACTCGGTTTGTTCGTTAACGGGTTTGCCGACTGGCGACAGAGAGGGCATGAGTCATGTTGTCGATCCAACCACTTGACGAAACAGTCTTCATGGAAAACATGCACACAATCAGGCGGTTGGCAGAGAGGTTCCGACTCCGACATGTTCTCTAGACAGACAGCACACGATTCATCTACTTTTGTTGTCGTCGGAGCAGAGTTACAAGGCGAGACGATGTAGTCTTTCTTGGTAAATTTGACGATGACCCTCATGAACAAGGGTCCTCGTGGCAAGTCTCTCCGTCGTGATTCGAGAACAATCCTTTCGGTTATAAGTCGGGACAAGACAGCGTCGTTGAATCGGCTATGGATATGTTGATGAACTGTGGTTGGTGCAAAGTTTTGCAACCTGAGAAGGGATAGTTTGTCGGGGAAAGCAGAATCGGGGTAAGGACCGAGACTTGTGATGTTACCATCATCGTTCTCGTCTACAAGAAGTTCTTGGACGTACCAACTTTGTTTGATCAACACCGAGTTTAAAAACCCTAAGGACAGACCTTGAGGTGTTGCGTCGGCACTAATTTCTACCTTGATTGATTTAGTTTCCATCAGCTTGGTCGTAAGAGAAAGGAGATTGTGTCGTAACAGCGAGAGAGGTATTGTTGTGAAAGAAGAAATTTTAGATGGTAGAGATAACTAAGGAGTGTGCGTGTTGGTGATGTTGTATTTATAATCAACGGCCGAAATGTTAAACGCGTAAATGCAATGTTCAGTTTCGTTTTTTACTTCTCATATTTCCTTTTCTTGAAGATTTTTAACGGTCATTTACAGTTGTATTTCCTTTTTTTGTGTGTAGTCAGGTTCATTATTTTAATTTTCCTTCCTTCTCTGATAGTTCCACTAACAATGACAAAAAGCAAACAATGGTAGCAAACGCGAGAATCTGTTAGAGCTGATTGAGATTTAGATGGTGCACTCATCGAGTTTATGCCAGGTGGTTCCTTGACCACAACAATTCATATATTTTAAGTCTCCTAAATTTTCATATAAAAGTCACTACCAAGTGCATTTTGAAGTTTACGAACTCGTCAACATCTACTCATATCATCAGACTGTAACATAATTTGTGCTCTGAATTGCTTTGCCAATGTCAATATACTTTCATTACATTTGTAAATCTTCTCAACATGTTGGTGGTGACTTTCTTTTTCTTGTATACAACTAACAATCGCGTATTAGTCATCTGAGCAAGTGGAGATAGTCAAGCGAATTTCTTCTTATGATTCAGAACCAGATATAATTTGAGAACACTCAAATAATAATTCAACATACGATGTTATTAAAAAAGTTACTCTCGAACACTATAATCAATTATTTCTTAATTATCTTACCGAGATTAGATGTAACTAAGTAAAAGAAAGTTTAAGCTCCATATTTGAAATTAAGTATACGTTTAACCTAGTAAGCTAAAACCACTAGCACACTACCATTTCACTACTTTCGGATTTCAGCTTCGGACCTCAAAGTTTTTGAAGATTTGACTAAATAAAGATAAGGATGGACTTATCTAAATTGCTTCTATCTTCCACCTATTTTATGTTGCAACATCCAAGATCTAAATTAAAGGTGAGAAATAAAACAGTCTAAAGACAAATATAGAGGTAACAAGAAAGACGAGTTCAAATTTAGCCAAAACATAATCTTAGAAAATGTCTCTCCACCATTAATCTTGAGCTCCTCTCAAGGTCTGTATATATACCCAAGCAGATCATGTTATTGCAAACTCAGGCTTTGAGATTTCACTTCAACTATAGAAAAATAAGGGTAATAAATAAATAAAAAACACCCAAAGATGGGTCTCAAGGCTTCCTCTTCTCTCCTCTGTCTCACCATCTTACTCGGTGTCTCCTCCATTGTATCAGCGGTTAACGTAACCCGAGCGCTCGAGAAATACCCTGAATTCAGCACCATGAGCGAACTTTTCACCAAGACCGGGCTCACACCAATTATTAACAAACGCCAGACAATCACCGTGTTGGCTCTTAGCAATGATGCTATCGGTTCCATCTCTGGTAGACCCGAGGATGAGATCAAGAACGTTCTTATGAACCATATTGTTCTTGACTACTACGATGAGCTCAAGCTCAAGGCTCTCAAGGACAAGAGCACAATGCTCACTACCCTTTACCAATCCACCGGTTTAGGCCAACAACAAAACGGTTTCCTCAACTGCTCCAAATCTAACGGAAAGATTTACTTCGGGTCTGCTGTGAAAGGCTCTCCTCAAACCGCTGAGTACATCACGACCGTGTTCCGTAACCCGTTCAATCTCTCTGTGGTCCAGATCAGCATGCCCATCGTGGCTCCTGGACTCGGGGATCCGGTTAAGGTTCCTCCACCACCACCCATGTCTGCACCACCGGCTCCATCTCCCAAGAAGGCTGGAGCCACTCCAGCTCCTGGACCAGCTGAGGAAGAGGATTACGCAGACGCTCCTCCTGGTGCAGCTCCAGAAACCGCACCTGCATCAGCCCCATCAGAAGATGGTTCTCCAGCTCCGGCTCCAGAGAATGCTGGTAAGAAGAAGATGGAAGCAGCTGATGAGGCTGAGCCACCAAGTTCTGCTTCTAACACCGGCTTGAGCTTTGGTGCTGTTCTCGTTCTCGGGTTTGTGGCTAGCTTTGCTGGGTTGTAAGGTGTCTTAAGACAGAGGGAGTCGAGGACAGTAAACTGAACATGAGACTCGACCATAGACATAACCATGGTGATATGAAGTGGATCAAAATCATTAACAATTTCTACTCACATTTATGTACCTCAATCATTTATCATTAGGGAATGAAAGTGTGATGTTCTGTCCTGTCAAATTTGTAAAACGAAATTGTAACCTACCTATGTGTTTTATCTTCATTCACCAATTCAACGCGACATACCATCCAACAATATGTGCTTCAAACTAGCATTATGGAAACGATTGAATCCAAGACTACATGAATCATTTTAAAGCAACCAATGTCAAGAAACTGCACAAAACCGATCAAGCACTGCAAAATGACGAAACCGAGTTTAAAATGGTATTCACCAAAGTAATAAAAGAAATCCTAAAAATTCCTGCAGTTGCTCTAGATAGTTAGCTTCTGAAGCCTATTTGATTATGCCGCGGGCCGAAGGAAGATACAAAAGATTCGGCATTTGTGGGACCTATCTGCGCTCTGTTATTTAAGCTTCTCTACGATATCTGCAATTACCTGTTCCATATCGAGATCCTTCATCTCCTTGAATGGGCGCTTCATGTCCTACACAAGAAAGTCACATCACCTTCAATATAACTTGAAAGAATTATTAAGAACATGAAAGCAAACATTTTTCATATTGCATACCTAGTCACGAACAAATTGCTTGTTTTAAACTACTTAGTAATCAACTTGACTCAGGTAAAGCGAAAACAACCAAGAACCATTTTATGATGCTCAACAAAACCTCATTCAAGATCAGTTGACTCAGCAGAAACAGCATCGAAGAGAGTCTAAGCAGAAACAGAAACCATTTTATGAAAGCCAACATTTTCATATTGCATACCTAGTCACTAACAAACTGATTTATATTTCAAACTACTAAGCATTCAACTTGACTCAGCTGAAAAGAAAACAACCAAAAGCCATTTTATGATGCTCACAAGACCTCATTCGTATTTAGTTGACTCAGCAGAAAAGAAAACAACCAAAAGCCATTTTATGATGCTCACAAAACCTCATTCGTATTTAGTTGACTCAGCTGAAAAGAAAACAACATTTTATGATGCTCACAAGACCTCATTCGTATTTAGTTGACTCAGCAGAAATAGCATATATTTAAACCTGACTATCATATTATAAAGCATATCAGCAAAGAAACACTGAAAGAGATGAGAAACCCCATTGAAAAGGAACAAAGTAACCCACGGAAGTGCGACTAACTGACGTACTATTATCAAATGAAAGACATAAAAAGAATATCTTCTTCTAAAGCATATATCATCAAAGAAACAGTGTTAGACAAGATGAGAAAACTCATTGAAAAAGGAACAAAGATACTCACAGAAGTGCGACTACTTTTGACATTATATTCAAGAATGAAAGAGACTTACCAAAAGACTGACAAATGCTTCACCGCCTTCCTCACGAATCTCAAAGCAACCACGCCTTGGCTGTTAAAATCCAGATCAAAAAGGAAAGAATCAGCAAACGAAACTTGAATGATGTGACAAATCAAACCTCAAAAAAGAATCAAAAGCATTTATTATGACAATCTAGCAAAAGTTAAAGACTTTACTACCTTCTCAGCGTTCAGAGTGACAATGATTCCAGGAACAGCTTGTTCAAGACCATCCTTCACCTCGTTGGCTCTCTGCTTGAATGATTTGCATTGTTTGCTTCAAGAAACAAAAACACACAACAAACAAACAAAAAAGTTCAAGAAACACTCCAAATGCAGTAGTCAAAGACCAATCAATACACACACTCAGATTCAAGAACGAAACCCTAACAACAAGAGATACACAAACCCTAACAACATGAACGATTTCTCAACGCATAGCTAAAACCTAAATCTTTCTTTCTCAACGAAACCTAACAAAGCAACAAAGAGAAGGGAAGACATTGTTCGTTTTACCAGTGCTCGATCACAATCTTCTTTTTCTCGGAGGTCTCTTCTTCAGCATCGTCTTCTTCTTCCGCTTCCGCAGCCGATTTCTCCTTCGCCTCCTTAGTCTTGGCTTCTTCCTCCACATCAACCTCCTCTATCTTTATCTTCTTACTCGACGGTCCACCTTCCTTCCCACTCGCCTTCCTTTTCTTCCTCTTCTCTGGATCTTCGAAGTTAAAGAGCTTGGAGGAAGACGAAGACGAAGACGAGTTACCACCGCGTCGCTGAGTTTCACTCCGAGTCATACGATCCATGCTTCGAGTCTGCCTCGTCGACGTAGCCACAACCGCCACACCTTTCCCCTTGTCATCTCCGGTGTTCTTCTTCGGCGCCATTTGTACGAAAAAGGCTTCTTCTTCTCAAAAATGGCTCTCTCTCTTCTCTTCTTCTCTCTTCTTCTTGAAGATTAGATAAGTTTTACTTTTTCACCCGCCTCTTATTAACAAGAAGGGTTAAAAGACGTTAGGATGGATTAAAGTTTTGTCTCGGGACGACACGTCACATGGGATTTGAATGGACGGTCAGGATTAACTGTAAAATAATAATGACTAGTCAAGTAGTACGATAAGATGACGGTGTGGTTGTTTACCGTTGATGACGTATCATCGTTTCATAACACCGTTACGTTTAACGTCTACTCTAAAAGGGCATACATTACCACTAATTAAGTAGTGAATCCTAGTCTTCACCCAAAAAAAAGGTAGTGAATCCTAATGATTAAAGTAACTTTTGTTTCCTAATAAATATGTTAGGTTTGGGATTTTTACCAGAAATTGAAAACTGAATTATTTGAATCCAAATCTGATAAATAAAATTTAAAAATATAAACAGTTTTTTGTTTCTGAACTCAAATAACCAAAATTCAAATAAATCGGTATGAATTTAATTGGAATCTAAATTAACATAAATTCCGCAAAAATCGGTTTATATGTCTAAATTTGAAGTCCAAAATTTTAAATAAATCGGTATGAATTCAATTAGAATCTAAATTAACATGAATTCCGCAAAAATCGGTTTTATATGTCTAAATTTGAAGTCCAAATTTTTAAATAAATCGATCTGAACCTGAACCGGAAAATAAAATCAGAAATCCCAAATCTACAATATACATTATAACTTATGTGAATAACTCAGTTTACTGGTTTGAAGATTAACGAGAAACACACACTTATCATCAAATGATGTATATTAATTAGAATAATTTAATTAAGGTACCTCAAGGTCAAGGAAACCGAAATTTTACTTGAAATTTAGCTATAAGGAAATGAAATGTGTCATTAGCTCCACGACAGATTGGAATTGGATTACCAGGTACGTACGTGTCCTCTCTCGAAAGATTATTTCTATGTTTGCAAATTTCTGCAAATAATTATTCAGATTTAGCATTTAGGTAACGACAAATCAGTAATCAACATCAAAGATTTTTTATTGATAAGCGTACGGTAAAAAATACCTAAAGTTTGAAGTGTGTTACAAGTAGCATGCCAAGCATGAAATCCGCATAGATCAATCCTTTTTTCCATGAATATGTCACTTTCTTGATTAATATTAAATATGTTTCAACTTGTAATTAATTTACTATTATATATTACTTTTTTCTCGTCAAATTTACCAGTGTATAGGACTTGGGAGGCTGCCAAAACAGTTTTCAAACTAGATTATTGGGCTTCTCTGTATCGAAATGTATGTGGAACATCCATAATAACTCGGGACATATATTAATGTAAAACAAAATGATAATATTTTGGTTAAACGTTTTAGGAACGCGTTTAGATTAATTCGGCCAAAATTATTTTATCAACATATATATAGTGTGATGTTATTTAAGGGTCTCTGCCAATACTTCTGTTGACATGCTTCAGGCACGGTCCTCATTTTAAAGACTAGACCAGAGACATTTTTTTTTTTCATCAAAGAGATTCATTCATTACTAGACCAGAGACATTATATCTGAGATTGTTTATTAACCGAAATTTTCAATATTTTTTCGTGGTAAAAATGTTTACCCAATAATAGACGCGAATGATTATATGAAGAGATAAATGTGTCGTAATTTCTTGTACGATTGAACATATAGCCTGACATTTGGAAAAGTTGAACTGAAAACAGATTATAACAATCTTGTACATATTTTTTGTTAATACGTAATGATGATACCTTCGTAGGAAACATTAAGAGAAAAATGTACAAAGAACGGTAGGTTATAATGATCGAGACACTCGTCGTTGATTAAAGACGCATTTCGTTTTCTTACATGAAGTGATTGATAAGTTAAACCTATTACTTTCTGGAAGACTAAGAATTTTGGGCGAAATATTATAATATATCTTCTGAAAGTATAATTGATTCTCGTGGTTATTTTCATAACTATCATGTTTTGTCTGTTAAAAACAAATTATGTAGAGTTTGATGAAATATTTGAGAAAACTAGTTTAAAGTCGACAGTATTATAGTCCAAAACCATATTCTTTTTTCTATATTTAAGCGAGAAATGTGACAACTATTGATACGAATGTTTTATTTTATACTAAATATATAAGTCGATGCCCTATTAATTTATGAATTCTTGTACTTCCCCACTGCCGTAAGTCTAAGATAATTGTTTGTATTTCTGAGTTTGTATTATATGAATCTATAATATATATATATTGTTTTGTTATATTCCTATCATTATTCAGTGAAACAGGAATTTCCAAATGAAATTTTGGGTTTCGATTAGTTTTCCAGGCCAAACTAATATTTTAGGAAAAGTCGGAATTTTTTGGAAAAAAACTATTAGAGTAATTACACCAATGAATTCGTATGGAAGTTCATAAAAATATTTTATTATTATTATTATTATTTTTATTTATTTAAAAAAAAATAATAATAATTTAATTAGACCAATCGTGGATCATCACGTAGCGTGGATGAACTAAATTCACTAAAGAATGAATTCATAAAATTAGAATATAATAATAATATTCTTTTTTAGGAAAATGTGTGAACTTTGAGTTAGAACCCTCAATGCAGATGCTCTTATGTCTACAATATATTTGGATGGTAAATGATGAACATATAATAAGTTTGTACTATTTGTACAAAAAACATATAATAATAAGTTTATACTAATTGATATCGAAGTGGAGAAACCTATGTGAGCTTGATATCCAAATTTATATTATTAACAACTGTTTTCCTATTTTTAAATATATACTCCTCCGTCGATTTTTGTCGTACAATCATTTGGTACCCCTAACAATAATAAGTGAAGGACACTCCCATCCAATTAT
>KE153683.1:108317-120801 GCA_000411075.1 Sisymbrium irio | reverse complement strand
TATATATATATATATATATATATATATATAATCTTGTTATTTACTTCTTTGAAATTCGTCCTTAAGATCATTGATTTTAGGGATAAAACATTTTTTAGAATCTTAGGATCTATGTCCTCACGTATTCTTTTTGTTTTGTTAAACGCTCGTACTCTTATGGATGGTGAAACTTAAATAGACTCCGTTGCTATTTATTGAAGCAGCATAAAAGAACATAAAATGGAACAAGGAGATCATCAGCAGCAGAAGAAAGAAGAAGAAGCTCTGCCTCCGGGTTTCAGGTTTCATCCAACGGATGAGGAGCTAATCTCGTATTACTTGGTTAATAAGATCGCTGATCAAAACTTCACCGGAAAAGCAATCGCCGACGTTGATCTCAACAAGTCCGAGCCATGGGAGCTTCCTGGTAGGTTAATTACTCTAAATCTTTTCTTCGCACACACAAAGATCAAATGAATAATCTATATGAATCTTTCTTTTTAGGGGAATATATTTGTATATATTTGATTTTATTCAAACTTACTAAGATCGAATTTCGTTTGGTTAAAAACTATCCAAAGCAAATTTGTGTCTATATATATATATATATATATACATGTTTCTTCTACTTTAAGATATATATACATAACAAGATGCGAGGCATAAATTAATGAGTCGTGTAGTGTTAAGAGTACATGCCATATGTTTGTAGATATGTTATATGTATACTTTATGCACATAAATATGGTATGGATTAACATAATGTGTAGTTTCTTACTGATCTTCCCATAAAATTTTGTTTCTGGTATAATATTTTTAAGAAAATGCTTAAGCCTCATGAACATATTCTTGAGTAATAATCGTAAGTCCTTTTTTTATAGTTTTGCTTGTAGTCTTCCAAAAGAAGACCGGCACTGGTTAGTGTAATACAAAATCGAACTCTGTTTCCTCTCCACAATATAAAATCTTTTCGTGTACTCTGAACTTATAACAAGTGGTTGGAGCGAAGGCAAGATATTGGATACTAAATGTCAATCTGTGAATAGTTTTGAGTTTCGGTTAAAAAATTGTTTGCATATTTTAAAAATCGATGAGTATTCCTAACAAACTTTTATTACAACAACGGAAGTCATGCATTCACTACCGTACGTACGTAATTTCTCATCTACTCGTTCTGTCACTAATTCGTCCATTTTCCAATAAATAAACAATATCTTTGTTCCAAAATGATTGGATTTTAGGTTAACAAAATTTCAAAATTTCCGATTTTGGAAATTTTGTTCAAAATTTAGGTTAACAAAATTTCCAAATTCCAAAAATTTCCAATTCCGATTTTAAGTTAACAAAATTTCCAAAATTCCAAAATGAATCGATTTTGTTCAAAATCAATCAAAATAAAGTTATGTATTGAGGGTAAAATCATTACTAATAAAGTTTCTGTTTGAGTAAATTATTGATAGAGAAGGCGAAAATGGGAGGCAAAGAATGGTATTTTTTCAGTCTACGCGACAGAAAGTACCCGACGGGTGTGAGAACCAATCGAGCGACAAATACAGGATATTGGAAAACCACAGGAAAAGACAAAGAGATATTCAATAGCACAACATTGGAGTTGGTCGGAATGAAAAAGACTTTGGTCTTCTACAGAGGAAGAGCTCCTCGTGGGGAAAAGACTAGTTGGGTCATGCATGAGTATCGACTTCACTCTAAGTCCTCCTACAGAACCTCCAAGGTAACTTATTTATCAGTACTACTAATTTTCTTTCCAAATAAACTCACATGTCATGGTCATGATAAATGACTTAGGTAATTAGAGTCTTTTAATTTAATTAGAGCTAAATTATTCCTACGACATATTGGTTTTTACTGAATATCGACAGTAGCTTTGGTAAAAGTAACACAATTTATCTGTTATGGTGCTGTAAGTAAACATGGTAAACCTCTATATAGCTAGTAATCTCATTTGTTTTCTTCACCCAGTATACGCATACAATCTAATGTTCATGATTCAAATACTTCGATAATCGAGTTTTAGCTTCGTATTTTTATGATATTCTCTATGTTTAATGTGAAGACATAATCAATCATCACAAATTTGAACCAATTGTTTCACAAGAACATACAAACTCGATTCTCATTACTTTTTTTTTTCCATGCATGGTCTAATGTAAATGCAGCAAGACGAATGGGTAGTGTGTAGAGTGTTCAAGAAAACAGAAGCTACCAAGAAATACATAAGCAATAGTAGCAGCAGCAGCACAAGTCATCATCAACAAAACCACACAAGAGCCTCGATAATATCAACCAACAACAATAACCCTAATTACTCATCGGACCTCCTTCAACTTCCACCACATCTACAACCACACACCAGCCTCAATATCAACCAAACCCTCATGGCTAACGCGGTTCACCTAGCTGAGCTCTCTAGAGTCTTTCGTACCTCCACAAGCAGCACGATGGACTCTGCTCATCATCAACTAATGAGCTACAACCACATGCCTGTCTCGGGGCTCAATCTCAACCTTGGTGGTGCGTTGGTCCAGCCACCTCCTCCTACTGTGACGCTTGAGGATGTTGTTGCCGTTAGCACTTCATTCAACGGCGAAAACGGGTTTGGAAACGTGGAAATGAGCCAGTGCATGGACTTGGATGGATACTGGCCATCTTATTGATTAGGAGTTATCACTTTGAATTATGGTTTTTATATTGCTGGTCTGAAAAAAGAGTCATGGTAATACCTTTTGTTTTTTTCTTCTCTTTTTTGTTATTGCATTTGTTTCTGTTCAAGGAAAGCAAAGAATCAAGAATCGAAGACTAGTCAAACCAATTAGGTCTGGCTTTATGATTTTATAGCAAATTCTTTTGCTAACCAATAAAATAAGAGTTGTATCTTTTTTCTCTTCTTTTTAATCTAGAATTTTCATATCCGGCGAAAGACTAAATTCCGAAAAGCTCGCAGAAAACAAAATACAAAACTAAAACCACAAAGGGACGTCGAAGCTTATAATTGAAAAAAAAAACGAGTTAACCCGAAAGTCCAAAAACTTAAACACTGCACCAACGCAACAAGGCTTCCGAACTTCTGGAGATACTTTAAAAAAAAAAATTAATGGTGCAGATGTCCATGCCCAACCATCGATAACGAGGCACACTAAATAGCCTATGTATCATAATCCGGTAAGACAAAATCACCATTTCTACCAGATGCGACAGTACCCATGGAAAAGCGAGGTTTACATGCCTAGATAGAAGCTCTTTTGAAAGATGAGATCTTGATTAGATATGTTAGGTAGGGGGCAACGAGCAAACGAACCAACATAGAGAAGAGATGTATCTTATCCCAGTTTATTTTCATTTAAGTTACCATAAAAATCTCATGGTCCATCCAGAACTGGTACTGGTAGTGAAGCTTGAGACATTGCGTCTTCACCGTTTAATTAGAATGGTTGGTTGATAATATTGTCACGTAATATATTGTGTTAACGTTCATATGAGAAAAAAAAAATTAATAAATACATACTATTCTTTTCTTTTTCTTTTTTTGTCAAATAAATACATACTTTTCTAGTTCAAAATGTTTTGTTTAAAAAGTGTTCTGTAAAGCTAACAAAAAAACATTTTGGCATTGTTCTATAACGCTTCATTTGCATTTGGCATTTCTTTTTTAAAAGCAAATTTGCACTTGGCATTTGGCATCTACGTTTACAAATTAACAAATATTTTTTTTTAAATGCTTTAAATTTTGGGTTCGTGCAGAAAAGAAAATCACTAAAATTTAGAAGCAAACGCAAAGAAACAATCAAGACCAAAGTACTAGTAGAATCGATGAAAAGGATAAAACGAGAATGATAGCTTTTAAAGAGTAGCACAGCAAATCTGCACTTGGCATTTGGCATCTACGTTTACAAATTAACAAATATTTTTTTTTAAATGCTTTAAATTTTGGGTTCGTGCAGAAAAGAAAATCACTAAAATTTAGAAGCAAACGCAAAGAAACAATCAAGACCAAAGTACTAGTAGAATCGATGAAAAGGATAAAACGAGAATGATAGCTTTTAAAGAGTAGCACAGCAATTCTCAAAACTATCCACATGAATTACAAAATACACAAACCAAGCCTTTACTAGATTTACTCCTGAGATATGTCTAATCTTCTCTGTATAAAAAGACTGAAAAACTTTATCCAAAAGGCCTCTCGAAAAAGAGGGTGAAGAAACACTTTTGCACGGAGAGCTTCAACAAAAACATAACAAAAAACCTCTTGGATACCTCTAACATGGGCTGTTTAGACAACATATGCCTGTTGCTGAGGCACAAAGAGACCGCATCAAAACCCGTAATTACCTGCAAGAGTGTAGATAAAGATCAACGAAACAGTAGACACAAAGGCTTTATATATGATTATTAAAATGTTTTTAACCTCAGTCACTAGTTATCGCTTCTACACTACATGAGTAAGTGTTGAAAGCGTTCAGGATCTTAACAAAACGATTAAAGGCACAGATGCAATATCCACATATATAAACATCAGACAGACTTAGTCAGTAGCAAGTAAGTTCTGGCTCAGTCTATCGAGATCAATTCAGCAACCACAGATTCTTTGATCATGACCTCATGATCCGCCACAGACGAGTGATTAAGCAGAAAGCAAGACGTACCACTAATATTTTCAGAGTGGAAAGAGCACAAATCATGAAACTTCACTTGTCAGAATGACCCCTTTTGGCCTTACGACGACCATGGTGCTGAGAGTGTCGAGTAGGCTTCTTCGTCTTTGTGCTGCGACGAAAATATTAAAAAGAAACTAATGTCATTTAGTGGAAATCAAGTAAGGAGCATTTGTATAAGCTAGAGAGAAATGTACGTATAAGTAATTCTAATATAAACATCTTATAAACAATGGATTAGTTATATAAGACTTGCCAGAAGAGAGAACAGAGGAATTTGTACGCTATGAAAATGGGTAACGCCAACAAAGCAGAGGCCTACAGTGAACACTTGTTCAATTAGTAAGTTAAGTGAGGAAACAATTAAGAAGCACGTTTGTCTTAAGATTGCAAGACCAGAAAACTTACAGCAAACCAAATAAACTCTTTGGTGGCAAAAGGTGCCGTCAGCTCATGGCTCTTCAATTTTCCTTCGACATTGGCTTGAACCTTCCAGATATACAAAGTTATTATAGCTTAAAAGCGAACATATCCTCCAGAAATGACACTAGTCATATCTGGAGTGTCTATCTATCATACACAGAGCCTCTGATTCTGACCTGATGGTGATACGTTGTGGCAGATTTTAAAAACTCTTTGTAGTAGTGAATAGCCTTCTTTGTGTAAGGCTTCATGGTAGCTCTCGCCTTATCAACATGTGGTTTTGTGGCCGTGGCCACTTGATCAACGTATGGCTTGCTAAACTTTTTAGCCTCCTGGAGATACCATAAACATAAGCGGGATAATGTCATTAATCAATGAAGCTGAGAGATTAGTACCCATGTAAAAGTTTTAGTTCTATAAAAAAAACACTTCACCTGGTAATAGGGATCTACGTGTTCTTGAAACTTGACAATATGTGGAGTAACTGCACTCTTGGAAGCATGGTAAGCTTCTTTCGCTTTAGTAGATAGTGTTTGTACGTGTGGCTCAACATGCGTTTTAACAGTCTCTTTCATTGCTGGAATATATTTCTGAAAAGAGAATTCCATAAGCATAGCCATAGGAGACTCATCCGAGTAATAAACTACATTGCATGTAAGATTCTTACAGTTTTAACATTAACCATGTGCGGTTCAGCCCACTTTTCAGCTTGAGTCTTCGCTTGCGTCACCTGATAGATAATCAAAACTTAGTGACCAATAAGTTTACTCACATGAACCTGTAACGCCATATTACTGGACAAAACAGTACCTTTTGAGTTACTTTCTCCATAACCGGTTTCCCGTGGGCATCCCAATGTGTCCCAGCAACAGTCTGAATCAAGGAATTGCCCAAGTTCATTGAGAAAAGTCTCTAGTGATACAAGTCGAAAAGATAAACCGTGTTAATCTAACCTGGAAATGAACCCAGTGTACAGCAAGCCAATGGGGAAGCCACGAGCCGTGAACCTGGTCAAATAAACAGCTCAAGTCTTAATCTTCTTCTCAAACTTACAACCTTTTCTTGAACAATAAAATATCTCATTTTTTATTAGGAGAACTAAAACACCAACCAAACACGGTAAGGAGAAGTTACCTCCTGGAGTTCCCTAGCCTTTGTGGCTGCTTTCTGCCTCATCCGCAACATTTCTTCCTATAATTTTATTTTGACAAAGAGTCAAAAATGATGGCAAAAACCGAAAGTCGAGGGGAAGATACACTCAATCTAAGAGCATTAATCATACCTCGGAACTTTTGAGGGCACGCTCAAGTTTTAGTATTTTGTTCTTCTGCTCTTCCTTTGTCTTGTGAAGCTGCAAGGCTTTCTTGTTAATAATGGCAGAAACAAAACATACATATCTATCAAGTAACATGCATGCAGCTTGTATGATACAACTCTAGATATCGGAATATATATCAAACACAAGTGTGGAAGGGCATCAATACAGCTTGGAAACTTTCAAAGGAGAGACCCTAAAACAGAACGAGCCTTGCAGCAAATAATGGAATGGAGAGTAGGTAAAAGATGAGCTTTGGCTTAAACCTTAACAAAGTCCAACTAAAGCTACAACAAGGTAGTTAACAAAGATGTAAAATCGATCATCTTGCACTATCAGCTGAGTTATTTATATGATTGGAGATCAAATAAAAAATGAAAATGAAGCAAGGGGAAGTAAAGAGCATACTTTCTCCAATCTTGAGTTCAAGTCTTTAAGCTTTTTCTCGGCTTCACTACTCCGAGCTTCGGTCGATTCTTTCTCCTTATTCTTCTGCTCCAGAAAATTCTTAAGTACCTCAACCTGAAATGCAGCAGTAATAAAAAATTGACTCCAATTAGCAAATCACATGCACGTAAAAAAAGCTGATTCCTCAAAATATAAAGATCTCACCTGCTTCTCTAATTCAGTAGCTCGTGCTTGAGCTTTTTCCAAGAGTTCCACAGAATCTGATGAACCTTTTTTCTATAGAGACAAAGTGATGAACTTTTTGTAATCTAAAGACTCCAAATTGAAAGCAAAATGAATCTAAAGAAGAAGAAGCTCATACATACCTTTAGTGAATCAACCTCAGTCTCCAAGGAAGAAACTTTGTTCTGTCTCTCTTGAAGAAGTTTCTCCTTCTCTGCTACTAACTCCTCTCTCCCTTCAAGTTCTCTACTTTTCTCATCAATTTGAGATTCTTCACCAACCCAAAAGCACAAATTCATCAAAATCTTTATATATATTGAAGTAAACAGTTAGATTGTGAGACAAACAGAATCAAACCTAGGGCACGGATTTTAGCATTAAGCTGATCTAACTGAATCTCTGAACCGGAATCCACACCACCACCGACGGATCCAACGAGTGTCGGTTCATCACCGCCGTTGATTCCGGAATCGGAAAAGACACCACGCAAGGCGATAAGTAGTAACAAAGCTACGAGCTTTGCGACCGTCGCCATGTCTGAAACTCGAGTGAATGAATAACACAAAGAAACAGAGGATTTTTGGTTATGATTTTATGAGTTTGTTTGTTGATCAAATTTGGGAGATTTTTTTATTTTTATTTTTTGGATGATTAGACAATGAGAAGAGGACAAAAGACGGGGAGATGTGTTTTCTTTCTTGTTGATCAGGAACAATGTGAAATGTGGTTTCGTGGCTAACACGTGGCAAATATTTTTTCAGGATGATTCTCATTATTGAATGAAAAAGATTACTTGCTTGTAGAGGTAAAGAGTATTTGTCATAAAACTATTTCAGGTTCTTATTATATTGAAAATTTTCTTAAAATATTTTTACATTCTTAAAAAAGACAAATAGGATATGTAGTTTTTTTTAAAGGGATTTGTAGTTTGATTTTACATGAGTTAATACATGTAAATGAGGAAATATCCAGGCCGATTTTAGGAAACAAATGACTGATATATCAAAATTTCCAGATGATTATTATTTATTACTTATTAACATCAAAAGAAAACTTACATCTAAATATAAAACAAGACACTGACCTCATAAATGATTATATTCTCATGTAGAAAATTTTATTACTCTCTCTAATTTATTTTAAATAACTCTTGAGGTTTATGTTCACATATTAAAAAAGCATTTAATTTTTAATTTGTTCTCAACTAATATATTATTTATTATCTTTTCAAAACAGTTTAATCAATAAACAAATATAGAATATAAAGAGTCATATATATATATATATATATAAACTCATAATTTTTGTATTGAAAACTGCAAAAAAAAAATCATATAAATAAAAGAAAACTTTTACTTTGAAAAATCATTTAAAATGAAACAGAATGAGTTATATTTTCAACTTTTCAGAAAAAAAATAATTAAGGAGATCTCGTTCCATAATTAAGCTGTGACATATAAATGAAGAAAATTATCCACACTGATCTTAGAAAAAAAACAACTTAAATATTTTCGATTGATTATTGATATTAACTTTATAATGCCGTTTGAGTTATATAAAAATAAAATAAAAGGAACTGATGAATGTTGTTGGGTTAAACCTGCGCACGTGTTTAAAGTTCGCACGGCTCAAGAATTTAGGGTAGGTGGTACAGCCGTACATGGAAAAAATAAATATAGTTGGGCCGTTAGTAGATTATTTATGGGCTTCATTTGTTTTTGTCAAACTTGGGTAATAATGTTCACCTACTTTTTCAACGACTTTTTTTTTCCAATCAAATTAAATGCTACACATATAAAGCCAAACCACTTAAAATCATTCAAAGGCCTGGTTTATTAAAATCGTAGAAGTTTACACATTTCTAAAGCTAAGTTAACAGTTGAATAATAGCGAGATTTTTGTATAATGAAATTATCACACTAAATCTTTAGTAATTGCTAAACATCTTTCCAACTGGCGACAGAAACCATGTTTTAAGGTCCATTTGCATATTTGGAGAAATGATTTATCCAAACATATTTTTCTTGGAAAGATTAGTTGGAGCATCCCACCTCTATATTTGTTTCTAAATGTTATTTTTGCTCTATATATAGAGTAATACTATTTATTCTTCTATAAATAGAAACAAACTTTTTTATTCACATAATAATCCTTTAATTTTTAATTCTTTATAGCTGTAACTAAAATAGGATAAAAAAATTTATTCATTCAACTATTTTAAAAAAAAACTTGTATTTACATAATGATCTTTTAAAACTTTCAAATTAACATAATTATAATTAAAAATAATTGGTAATTATAATTTTTCTTAAAACATAATTGATTTTAAAACTATATATTCAGTTTTAGGTTGATATCATGATTTTATTTTACAGATGTTTGAGAAAATAATATAAATTGGGTTCTTTTAACTTTTAAAAGAAAATATGCTAATACTAAAATAAAAATAAAGTAGAAAAATAAATATTTCTTTTTAGAGAAAAAAATAGAAGAATATATTGGAGAGAAACACTTTTCTATTTTAGCATTCCTCTATTTTAGAGGTAAAAATAGAAAAAATACATTGGAGATGGTTTTAGGCTTTGGTCGACATATCCTTCCGGTCAATAAAAAAGTAAATCATTAATAATTTATTTAAAACTTGACTAAAATACATTTCTAAATTTAATCAAATTAAATAAATACAATTTTCTTCAATTTTCTTTTAAAAATTATATAAAGATGAGGATAAAATATTTTAAAAATACTCTCATAAAATCGATCTAAAAATTATAATGCAATTTTGAAAATATCAATCTTGAAAATATATTTTATTTATTACTTTTATGATACATAAAATACATATTTTACGTTTGATATAAATTAGTTAGGGTTTTAACACAATTTTAAGAAACCAGAAAGTTGTAAATTTTTAATTGGAAAAATGGTCATAAAAACATCAACTTGCAAATTTTCCCTGTTTAAAACATGAATTTTGATGTAATTCATTTAAAGCATGAACTTTTCTTAACTATTTTTTAAAACATTAACATTTGTTGACTAAACAAAGATGAGCATGACGTTAACTTATTTAATGCATTTATTAAACGCCGTTAATGGATTTTAAATTTTCCTTTAATCACAAAACGATGGCATAATAATTTTAGAAAAATTTCATTTAAAGCACAAACTCTCAAATTGAGGCCGTTTAAAACATAAATTTTCAAATTGATACCATTTAAAGCTTGAAATTTAAATATATATGATATAAAAACATGAATTTTGGATATAGGTATGTTAATCATAGACCTCCATTGACTATTTTTATATAAGCATCATGTAAGCTAGCTAAAATGATTATGGTATTACTATATTTAACATAACTATATACATGTGTTAAATGAACGATTAGACAACAACATGATTTCGGAGGTAACCATGCTCAGGAAGACTTATTCGAGTGGTAAACTGAAAATGGAAACTGAAATGATATTGAAAATGATTTTAGAGGCGTTGCATAGAATTTTAAATTGGTTAAATCTAAAACTTATTGGTAAAATTTTTACTTTAATAACTTTACAAAACTTAAAGTCTCTAAAGTTAGAATACCAACAACTTTTCATTTTGAATACCAATCAGTTGAAAATGGAAATCATGTTGTTGTTTGACCGTTCATTTATCACATGTTAATAGTTATGTTAAATGTGGCAACGTCATATTCATTTTGGCTAACTTAACATAGCATAATGCTTAGAAGAATACTCAACAAAAATTGATGTTTAATATACCTATATCCAAAGTTCATGTTTTTAATTTTATATATATTTAAATTGCATACTTTAGATGACTTCAATTTAAAAGTTTGTGCTTTAAATAGTATTTTTTCAAAACTAATAGATGTCGTCTTGTGACTAACGGAGGCTGTAACGATCCATTAACGCTAGTTAATAAGTCCGTTAAATAAGTTAATGTCATGCTCATTTTGATCTAGTCAACGAAAATTAATGTTTTATAAAAATAGTTAACGAAAGTTCATGCTTTAAATGAGTTATATCAAAGTTTATGCTTTAAATGAAGAAAATTTGTAAGTTGAGGTTTTTTATGACCGTTTTCCCATTTTTAATTTCATTTTAAGGAGAAAATCAGATTTTGCATTAAACTAAACATTAATCGTTTAACTTAACTCACGTAAGATTGATTTAGGGAGACAAATGGATTCCTAATTTACTGTTTTTAGCCAAAATTTTCTAAATTTATAATATATAAAAATATTAGTTAATTTAGTGATTGGCAATAATTGGTTTTAAACTGAAATTTCATGAAATATGATATAATATCAAACTTTAATTATATGATGGCTAGAGTAAAACCAAAATCAACTTGATCCAAAAATTTATTTACTTAATCGAAATTGATTTTGTTTGATTTTTTTTTTTATTGAAAGGTGGTATCTGGACCAAAACTCAACTGAATCTCCATGAGAACAATATTGATTACTAGTTTAACTCTGGATTTTCTAATGAACCTTCAAACATGATCGTGTCTTTATCTGGTAAAACAATATTCCCTCCGTATTTTATTAAGTGTCGTTTTAGGTTTAAGCACATAGTTTAATAAAACATATGAATTTGTATATTTTCAAAAAAAAACACAACTACCTATACACCTAACCATATTTCAACCAATAGAAAAATAAATAGAAGAATCTTATTAATAAATTTTGCATTGAAATTCTAAAACGACACTTATTTTGAAACGAAAATTTTATTCTAAAACGACACTTATTTTAATACGGAGGGAGTAGTAACTTATCTTCCTAACACATATCAAACCCATAACTAATGGATTTCTACCTTGCTCCAGATCCATCCTTACAAACAGACTACCATTGCTTGGTTTTGTTAATGGATGTTAGCAAGTAGATATCATAATATGGATATACGATTACAAGTCTGGAAACTTAAAACGAAAAGGAAATTTTTAATTGATGCACTTTTTTTTACATGTGAAAGAAAGTTGATATATTAAACTGTAATAATTGAATTGGTCTACTAATATATTCCCAAAAATAAAAATTGGATTAAACCAGGCCAATTTTGAGAACAGTTGAGTCAGATCCATTAAATGTGATCGTCTTTAAAGTTCTAATGGAGAAAACTCCCTTCAGCTTCCTTGTTATCCAATAAGAAAGTGTCGTTTCATCTTGTGATTGAAGTACCCGTTCCACACTGTTGGTAACTTCGTATGTTCATCACTTTTCTAATTATATGACCCGTTAAAGTAACAAGAAACGATTGTACTAACCGGCATATAGTGGCCTAGTGGTACTTGAGAGAGCTTCGGCCTCAATACGGTCCCGGGTTCGACATGCGCTGGCCACCAGGGAATTTACTTGCGGACTTACTCTAGCGCTCCAGACCACTTTGCGTAAACAGGGGTCCTTAAGTGGAGGTTTAAAAATCCTGTAATGACATGGGTTTAGGCCCGG
>KE153683.1:89178-108017 GCA_000411075.1 Sisymbrium irio | reverse complement strand
AAAAAAAAAAAAAACGATTGTACCATCTTCTAATTTTCATATTCTATGGTTGCATAAAATATATATAACAATTCAGCTGAATGTGGATTGGTTATTAAATAGATATATAACAATCATGTAGGTCGTTACTGAATGTGGCACGTATAGAAGATCCGGAATAAAAACCCAGCTGGTTTTAACAAATTAATTAATTTCGTGATTATTCATTAGTTGAGTTCAATGATTTGGGTTGTTTTAAATGGTGGTTACTCAAACTATCATTAAATATTTTTCTATGGAATTCGTGAACAATGTACCGGAGGTACAATTGCTAACTAAATCCGTCAACAAAACTAAAATGATTTCTGATCATTTTCTTAGTGGGACTGTGGGAGCCGATAAAATAAATAAATAATGTATAATTCAACCAAATAAACTCTCAAGAAAGATGTTAAGAATTGTAACAAAAAAGAGATGTTAAGAAATTTTATATATTATGTAATATACTAATCCTGATTATACACACACACACAATATCACATGCAACGTAACCACAAGAACGTGTATTCCCAATATGGAGTATGTACCGTATTGTACGGGGCAAACGAATTCTTTCTTTTTTTTCCTACAAAGAATTATGGGGGAATTTCAATATCAAATACTATTACTATATTCCTTTTCACGTAGTGTTATGTTAGAATATGACAGTACAGTTATTTTATATGGAGTGCTTCCCCACTAATTAACCACCGGCTCTTGCAGACATCATCACCGTCAAACTTTAACGGTCGTAAACAATATTTTAGTACTCTATCTATTTTTGATTATTTGTTGTTTTAATTCAAATTACAAAATGTTATTTTATCAAAACACATAATTATAAAAAGTAAATATAATTATTTAAGAAATTTTTTATTATTTTTTCAAATTAGAATTAATGATAATTTTTCTAACTAAAATTTTTAATTACGTTTACATCAAAAATCTTAAAATATTAAATAAACTGAAACAAAATTTAATCTCTAAAACAAAAAAATATTTAAAAACGAAAGGAGTAATTTTCAGTGCTCAGTTTGATCCAAAAAGCATTTAGCGAATAAATTTCTTTTTTTTTTGACACGAATGATGATTAATGATTCTCAGTCATGTATACCCCCGCTAACAAATTAAGCAATTGTTGTCTGCTTTCTTTGTAATCATATCCAAAACATAAGCAAAGAAACAAAGTGTAAACTGAAAAAACTTGCTAAGTATTGTGAAGCCCATGCCATGCAACATGTGAAACGTATGAAGCATGTAAAATCTATAAATCTAA
The DNA here is from genome assembly GCA_000411075.1 of Sisymbrium irio. Taxonomy (NCBI): domain Eukaryota; kingdom Viridiplantae; phylum Streptophyta; class Magnoliopsida; order Brassicales; family Brassicaceae; genus Sisymbrium; species Sisymbrium irio. Next base: position 106,723 of record KE153683.1, on the reverse strand, counting down.
ATAAAAAAGATTCGTAAAGAAAAGAAGATCTTGATATATTTCTAACATCTTTTTTGTATAAAATTTTATATCAGTTACCATTATATATTATATTTTCATATCAATTATTCTATAAGATTTGTCATTCACCATCTACTGTTTGAAGAAAATTTGAAAAACTTAAAAGCAATATTTTCAACAGTTTAAAACTTAACTATAACTAAAATCATATTGTGTCTAAAAATCGACGCCATCTTTATTCTGTATGATTTGTCATTCACCATCTTCTGTTTTATCTACTAAGTAGAAGTTGTTGTTGAGAAAAATCAAACACTACATTTTATTTAAATCATCTGTTGTTGAAACTAATCATTATGTCGTACTCGTTTTTTTTGCTAAAGAATCATTATGTTGTTGTACTCATACATGCATAATACATATCACCTAATAGGCTAATATGATATAGTTATCCAATTTATATATATATATGCCTTAATTCATTTTACACATATAGTCAAAATAACAGATTTGATCGAGGCTCTATATACAGAAAACAATCAGCCGATTTGGATTTCCAAATACCCCCGATATTTTTTGTGCATGACATCAATGAATTAATATATTATTACACGTAAGAATTCAACTATAGTCACTAAACAATAATTAGATTTGCGATGTACACGAAGAAAGCACCATTTCAAAGTTCAAATTTGTATTTCTTTTTCGGAAGTTCAAGTTGGTTCATATAAATAATAATAACCTCTTAACATTAGTACCAAAAAAATAAATAATAATAATAACCCTGGAGCATATGATTAGCCTAGATAGTTTAATATTAAAACTACAAAAGATAATTAAGTTTTGATTATCCAATTAATTAAATCAGAATTCCAAGGTACCTCTATATATCCCAACTCTCACCACGCCCTCATTACTACACACATAGAAAGAGAGCCGAACACCAAACCACCACATAAGACAAAACAGAGCACATAACACATTTCTAGTCTTCTGTCTTCCATCTCCCCCATGGAAACCAAGAAGTCTAATAAGATAAGAGATATCGTTACGCTTCAACAGATCCTCAAGAAATGGCGGAAACAAGCAAATGCATCAAAAGCAGCCAACAGCAACAACGAAAACAACAATAGCAATGGCGCTGGAAGCAAGAGCATTAAGTTTCTGAAGAGGACACTTTCATTTACAGATGCAACAGCTGTCCCTAAAGGGTATCTAGCTGTCTCCGTCGGGTTGGAGAAGAAGAGGTACACTATACCAACAGAGTACCTTAGCCACCAAGCTTTCCATGTTCTTCTGCGTGAGGCAGAAGAAGAGTTTGGGTTTCAACAAGCCGGTGTGTTGAGGATTCCTTGTGAAGTTGATGTTTTCGAGAGCATCTTGAAGATAATGGAGGAGAAGAGCGAAGGGTACCTGGTGATGACGACAACAGCTAAACAGGACTGTAAATTCAATGCAGCAACAGATGACAGGACGAGTTATAGGCATCCATCGGACTGTCCTCGAACTTCCGCGCACCAACCTCACAGCCCAATGTGCAGATAAACTTATTCATTAATGCTTGCTTCTTCATCTTCTTCCTCTCTTGTTGACTTGAGCCATCCTGCTTATTTCCATGTTCCCACTTTTTCTCTAGGGATTTGGATTTGTGTGCTTATAACTTCTTAGAGAGAGAAGTGAGGTTTTTCAATAACGGAATGTACAAACGGATCACTGAAACTGAAATGAGAACCTCTGTTCCTGGTGACCTTTTTGTTCTTTCTCTACTATGTTTTCGATTTTTATTGCAGTTACTGGCTGGCTCTGACTAATGAAACCTAAAATGAATTTGTTCCTCGGATTCTCTGGTAATATTTCTCACAAGAACCCACCAGGCCATTGATATACCCATAACCATCAGTTTCAGATGAAAACTACAGTAGCCTCGAGTACAAGAACTAATCACATACTGTATAGTGAATCAATATCTGAACTTTTCATAGACAAATTTTTTAATCGTTTGCAACACAAATCAGTAGAAACATGTCATGCACGTTAATAATACCGACCTTCAGGATGTAACCAAAGAGTTTGAACATCTGTAATCTATGATCTCAGCAGATAGAACCTAAGTTAACTGGAGGAGATCAAACATCTGCGTTTTCTCTTTTAACTCTAAGCAGAAATCAAACTCACAAAGTCCAGTTCGTCTTTCTTTTTTGTTTTTTTGGTCAAAAGAATGGTTCATGTTTCTATTTCTGCAGTTTGCGTTCTTTCCGGGACAACCATGTGAATGGAAGTTGCAATCATGTTAAAGTAATCAGAGGTTCAGAAATCAATAGTATAATCAATAATGTAATCACAACAATTATTACGGAATTGTACTAATAATCACCAACTGGAATGTAGTTGTTAAAGTATTCAAAGGCAAAGAGTACGGTATCCTAAGCTAGTCTTACGGAAACTAAAACTTTAATAAAGATACTTACGTAATATAATAAGCTAATAACAGAGTCACATGTACATTCTTATGTAAAACTAATCAGCTCCATAATTGTGTTCACATGCATATATACCTTCATCTCGAAAGAGTACGGCAAATCAAAATAACTGATATGACCATCCCATTAACCAATAAGGATTCAAAGAAAGGTATTCATGGAATCATAAGTTGGTTCTCTGTCATATGATTAATGATGGTCAAAAAGTCAAAACATAAACATGGAGATTTCGAGATCCGATAATTCAGAAAAGGCCACATGACATCTGTACCTGAGAGATTCAATACCATCAAAAATTCTAAACTAGTAGCCTAGGTACATGTGCATTTATCTCCTGAACATGATATCAAGGATAATGAAATAAGATACTACTTGGAGAAAAGAAAGAGTTGCAGAATCTATACAAAAAAAAAGAAGACAGCAAGATCCAGCAGAAGTTTAACAAGAACAAACCATATTATGCCTTGGGAATCATAAAAACCGTTGGAGTCTACGTCCATGACTCATGGTTTTTCCAAACTAAACGACAAGGCAATTCCATTTTTCAAGGCATTAGAGCATATACAAATATCTACAGAGAGAGACACATTGAAATCAACAGGAAAAGGTTCAGAAAGTCAGCTTTACACATGAACATAGAGATAAGTGAAGAAGACAAAGCAAAATTCACTTCTCTGATTAATGTTACAATTACAAATGTGCTTGGCTATAACAAAGTGAGTAAAAAAAGAAAGGAACCTGAAAGTGAAACTCGAAATGTGTGTACAAAGGCGAGACCTTTTCAGAACAAAAGCTCTTCACCGTCTTCTGGATTAGGAAATGTAACACACTTGAACACTTTACACTTTTTACACAATACAAATCCAACCTGTTAAAACCATTTTAATTCAACAAGTCACATCAAAAACAGAGAACTCACTTCGTTAATGTTATGAAAGTTATAACATTTAGGACAAAACAGGAACAGTTTCTGTTTTTTTTTTGTAATAGAAGTTCACTTACAGCTCTACAAGTTGGACATCGACGGTAGATTTTCTTGGTTTCAGATTTAACATTTGTTTTCTGTCCTTTACAGAAATCACAGAGCAACCATCCTTTTCCGTTACAGTCCTCACAGAGAATCACCGCCTCATCGTCTCCCTGAGACTGCTCGAGATGGAGTTCTTGTTGCTGAAGTGGAGCGGCGCATCGAAAGGGCTTAAACAGAGAACGGTTGTGATGACGACGCGACGGGAATATATCCGGCGACGGAGGTGACAATGGCATGAACCGTAAATAACAGGGGTTAGGAGGATGTAACGTTATCCAAGTCGCCATTTTTGTTTTTCTTCCACTCAATCCAACAACTTCCGTTGGCGATTGAGTCTCTGAAACACAAATTCCGGTTTGCAATATTAATGGGCCGATAATGGGTCAAGTTAAGGCCCATTTAACTTGGATCGAACATAAAAACGCATAGCAGAAGCTCTGCCTAATGACCAGGACTCTCTGCAGCATCATCTGCATCAGTTTATTACAGTTAAATGTGCTGTTTGAAGGGATGCTATCGTTGACTGTTGGACTCTCGGGGATACAAGCACAAGAGATTCTGGAAGAATCCGTCACTCCTCTGTCTCAGGCCCTTAAAATCTGGTCCTGAAGCCTTGAAGATAACTTCGGTATGAATGATATGATAATCGAGTAGTTCGGATCTAACGAGCAGTGCTGCTAACGAGAGTTAGATTAAAGATTCAGCTTCATTAGGTTGAAACTTGAAATGTATAACATGAGTGGCCATAAATAGTGGGCCGATGAATGGGTCGGGTTAAGGCCCATTAGCTTCTGCATCACTAGAAGAACTTCTTAGACCATGCTATCAGTATATGCTATATGATAATATGTATGTAGTTTCAATTATTATATCAGTAGGGACCATGTTAAGGACAGGTTAACGAGGAAGTGGGCGGATACTAGCTTATTCAAAAGAAGAAAAAGAAAAACTATTAGTATACACAAATCTGCCTAATTAAAAATTCTTGAGAAATTGGATAGTGTTATGGAAACGTTGACGAAGATGTTCCTTTTCTCTCAAATGTTCGAGTTCTTGTCTGCAAAACAAATTCCTTGTGAGAGAAAATTCTTCTTCCATGGCGACTTACGAAGAAACACAGGTTCAGTCTCCACAACTGTTCCTCAATTTTCGAGGATCCGAGCTGCGGCAGAGCTTTATCGCTCACCTCGAGAGGGCCTTGACGAGGAGTGGAGTCAACGTCTATGTAGACGGTGAAGAGTTGATGAAAGGTAGAGCTCTTGATGAAACTATTTTCAGTGGGATCGAAGAGTCGAAGATCGCGCTTGTAATCTTCTCGGAAAGGTACACTGAATCTAGATGGTGCTTAGACGAGTTGGTGAAGATCAAAGAACAAGTCGAAGTAGGCAAACTCATTGCTATTCCCATTTACTACAAGCTGCGTGCATCCCACGTCAAAAGGCTTGATGGAGATTTCGGACTTAACTTGTGGAATCTTGGGAATCGTACTTCTGACTTCGACAAGCTCAAGAAATGGAAGGAAGCTTTGGATTTCATGTCGAGAAGGATGGGACTCGTGGTCAATGAGGAAAGGTACGGATTCTACACCCTACATAAACACTATTTACTTGTTAAAAACCTACAGAGCAAACATAAGTTTTGCTATCAGCTGTCGAGCCAGATCAAACCCAAACCAAGAAGAGACAAGAATTATGTTCTTGTAGAAAGAAACCATTTAAACTGAATTATGGTCTCTCAAATGTTTTTCTTACATTCATTTGGCAGTAGCGAATCCTCGTCTATCGATGCCATCATCAAGGAAGTTCAGATGGCTCTGAGCCATCTTCCAAGGGATGATGATATCCTCGGTGATGCAACTCCTAAGATACAGGATAGCGCTGAGAACAATAAAGTTGGCTCAGTTAGTGAAGAAAAGAAGAAAGAAAATGCAAGCGAAAGCTCTACCGTGGTGACGTACGAGAAACCCCACCAAGTGTACATCAGTTTTCGGGGAGTGGAGTTGCGCAGAAATTTTGCCGGACACCTCGTGGATGCCTTGAAAAGGGACGCAGTCAGCTTCTTTGTAGCTATAGATATGCCGAGAGGTGAATATCTTGAAAGCATTTTCAACAGGATCGAGGAGTCAAAGATCGCACTCGTAATCTTGTCTAGCAGGTACACAGAATCTGTTTGGTGCTTAAGAGAGCTGGTGAAGATCAAAGAGCTCATGGAACAAGGCAAACTCGTAGCCATTCCAATCTTCTACAAGGTGGAGCCATCGGAGGTCAGAGGACTCAAGGGAGTATTCGGTGATAACTTTTGGAACTTGACGCGTATGAATCGGGATAGCCATATCATTAAGTGGAAGGAAGCTTTAGAGTACATTGGGAGAATTTCTGGCTTCCGCTTGAGCGAGTACAAGTAAATGAAACTTACCATTTATTACTGCTTTGAATTGAGTCTTGGCTACATTCTTTTGGCGTCTATGATTTTTTGTCTCTCATCAGTTTTTTTCTTAATGGTTGTGGCAGGTCTGAGAGCAAGATCATCACTGATATCATCAAGAAAGTCATACTTATTTTGCAGCAGGAAGGAGAAAAACCGTCTCAGTTTCCTTCTACAGAGAAAGGAAAAAATACTGAATTGCCCACAGGAAAAGGAGAAAAGCATGATGAAACTGTTGGATTGGAGCAACCAATGGAGCAATTGGAGAGGAAGTTAGGGTTTGATTCCGTTGATACTCGAATTATTGGAGTAGTTGGGGTGGCTGGTATTGGTAAAACCACTCTCGCAATGACGCTGCAGAAGAAGTGGAGCCACAAGTTTATACGTTGCGTTCCTCTTCTGGGTATCCGTAAGATGTTAGAGGAGTATGGGCTAGTGTGGCTACGAAAGACATTCCTGGAAATTTTACTTGAGGGAACGGTTCCAGAAATAGGTGACGAGACAACGCATGAATCTGTGAAAGATAAATTACTCGAGTATAAAATATTTATTCTTCTAGATGACGTGAGTGACAAGATACAGTTAGAGTTTCTCCTAGGTAAACTTGACTGGATTAAGAAGGGAAGCAAGATTATTATTACAACGTGTGACAAGTCATTGCTTGAGGGATTTGCTGATGATACTTATGTGGTCCCGGGATTGAACGATGAGGAGGCCTTGAGACTCTTTAAAAACCATGCCTTGGATGATCAACTCTGTAGTCCCACCAGTACCTTCCTAAGACTCTCTAGAATGTATGTGGAGTACGCTCGAGGACACCCACTAACTCTCAAATTACTAGGTGCGGAACTTAATGGGAAAGACGAGGCTCACTGGACATCCAAATTGGAAATGGTGACCAAAATATCCAATGTGATGTTCACTGATAACCTTAAACTTAGAGACAAGCAGAAAGATGTGTTTCTCGACATTGTGTGCTTTTTTAAATCAGAGGATGAGTACTTTGTTAGGACTTTACTAGATTCAGAAGATCCTGACTCTACTGATGCTGTTAGTGAAGTAAAAGATCTCGTCGACAAGTTCCTGATTAGAATTGCTGACGGCCGAGTAGAAATGAATGTTCCACTATATATGTTCGCTAAGGACTTTGGTTCTGCTCAGTGGCTTAGGCTGTGGAATCACGAAGATACCATCAAAGAGCTAATGACAATGAAAAAATCAGTAAGTTTATTTTTCCTGTGAACGAGAATATCGAATCATGTTTCTAATATTTCCTAGCTTTTCAAAGTTAATCTTCTATAGGAAATAAGGTGAAAAATTTGTTGCCCTGTCAACCTGAGATAAATTAACGCCTGTAAATTCTTAAAATGGATTATGAACTCTGTTTCCAGTAGATACTTCGAATAAAAAATAAAAGTAATAAATGGTAACTTAGAACATAGAGAAGCTTTTTTATAGATAATGTTTCTTGTTGCAAGAGAATTTCAGTTACACTAAGACGTCAGGTATGCTTTACTAACATTTTTTTTTTTTTTTGACTTGCGAACAGCATGCCAATAATGTAAGGGGTATCTTCTTAGACACGTCAAAGTTACCGAGGGGCATGATCTTGGACATTTCAACCTTCATTAATATGCGCAATCTTCGATACATGAAAATATATGATTCTTGTTGTTCACGACAATGTAACGCTGGCTGCAAAATAAACTTCCCCGATGGGCTTAAATTCCCATTGGAAGAGATTCGGTATCTTCATTGGGTGAAATTTCCATTGGAGGAGCTTCCACCGGACTTCAGAACGGAGAATCTTGTTGACCTTAGGCTGCCATACAGTCAGATTAAACGTGTTTGGCAAGGCGAAAAGGTGTGTCTTCGTGTGCCATCTTTTTGAATATTATGTTTTTCATTAGATGGCTTTTAAGTATTTTTTTGATCGGTGGTTGAATTTTGATAGGATACGCCTCGGTTGAAGTGGGTAGATCTAAGCCACTCGAGTGAGTTGGTCGACCTGTCAGCATTGTCAAAGGCTGAAAATCTTCAAATACTAAACCTGGAAGGCTGCACGAGTTTGGATATGTTGCCGGTGGAGATTCAAAGTATGAAGTCTCTTGTTTCTCTGAATCTAAGAGGGTGCAGCAGTCTTCAGTCTCTTCCAGAGATGAATTTAATCTCTTTGAAAACACTCATCCTCACTGATTGCTCAAACCTAGATGAGTTTCAGCTAGTTTCAGAAAGGGTAGAATTTCTACATTTGGATGGCACAGCAATAAGAAGATTTCCTCCGGCTATACAGAACCTCCCTAAGCTTGTCGTGCTAAATTTGAAAAACTGCAAAAAGTTGAAGTATCTCCCCAACTGTCTGGGAAACCTTAAAGCGCTTAACAAGCTAATACTATCTGGCTGTTCAAAGCTTAAGAATCTTCCGAAAGTTAAGAATAGCTTAAAACATCTCCAGATTCTACTTTTTGATGGGACAGGAGCAGAAGAGATGCCAAGCATCTCATGTTTCACTGGTTATGAAGACCAAGTTTCTGCAGATGTGTTCTTACAACCTCTAGGACCACATTGCAGCGTGAGAGAGTGGCCTTTCGGTGTTAACGTAGACTCCTCACTGCGACGTTTATGTTTGAGTGGAAATGATTTCGTCAGCCTGCAACCTGACATTTGGAAACTTTATAATCTAAAATGGCTCGATGTGAAGCAGTGTAGGAAGCTGAGATCTGTTCCAATGCTTCCACCAAGACTTCAGTACTTTGATGCACATGGTTGTGATTCACTGGAAACAGTTGCAAATCCTGTAGCCTTTCTGATGCTGTCTGATCAGAGCCATGCCACATTCAATTTTTCCAACTGCGACAAGTTGGATCGAGATGCAAAGGATAATATCATATCCTATACTCGGCGGAGAAGCCAGTTAGTGCCAGATGAACTCACACGATGCAATGGGGTAGGTCTATTTCTCTATCAGCTTCCAGTCTTCTTTGCTTCATATGTGTTATCTAATCTTTTTTGATGTTATCTTTTGCAGGGTTTAGTTTCAGAAGCATTGGTTGGAACTTGTTTTCCTGGACTGGAAGTCCCTGCGTGGTTCAGTCACCGAGCCTATGGATCGGTATTAGATCTCACACTGCCTCCACACTGGTGTGACAACAAATTTACTGGGATTGGTCTATGCGCTGTTATCGTATTTGATGGCTACCACAACCAGAGGAAACGTGTCTCATTAAAATGTACTTGTGAGTTCAAGAATGAAGACGGGTCTAGTACCCGCTTTAGCTACACTGTTGGAGGTTGGAGCGAACCTAGTAACACACCACGGAAGCTTGTGTCGTCTCATGTTTTTATTGGCTTTACGAGTAGGTTGGATATCAACGAAATAAGTGATGAGGACGATGAAGAGAAATGTGTTCGTACTAAAACCTATATTAGGTTTAATGTGACAGATGGGATGGAAGAAATTGTAGGTTGTGAAGTGGTGAAATGTGGCTTTACTTTGGTATATGCACCTGAAGGAAGGGAATGCAGAGATAATTGTTACTAAGGAAATTCAGAGAATCCTATGACTCCATTTGTCTCAACAAGTATGTTTTGTAATTGAAGCCTCTGTAATCATAAAGGTTGAGATCATCCCGTGAAGCAAAAACACAACTCATTTTCTTTTTAAATTTGTATCTCAGTTACTGTAAAAAGATATCTATACTACAACACATCTCTTGTTTTTTACGTTTACTTAGTTCAAAACAACCTCTTGTTCGTTTTTATTCCTGTGTCTGGAGACTATCCGATTTCCTGAGCTTATACAGATTATGGGTGTTGTAGTTTCTACCAAATGTATAATTAATACTTCTATATTAGGTAGGATGTTTGGAGTTTGATTCACCCGAGGATGCGATCACTAGAGATTAATATAGAGAGAGTGCAAGTATAGAATCATCGTCAGTCATGGTGGTCTGATTTAAAGTAATCACAGTTCTCATCAATTCTTGTGTTACTGAGTAGTATTGTCGTTTGAAGATTCATCATATGGAAGTTGTTTCCAAATTCTATAATAAAAAAATTTAAGGCAGATAAAAAAATGTAAATCTTTATTATTTTTTCTTCTCTTGAGAGCAATGTTTTATCTTATCTACTTGGGATTAATATATATGTGAAAGTTGTTATCATTCTACAATTTTAATACGACCGTCGTCTAAATAATTGAATCATTATTAATCTCACTAGTCACCAGTCACCACTAACAAAAAAAAATGATTAAACCTCACCAGAGGTCTGACTTACATATACAATGGAAATTGGTTGGTGATTGGTGAGTAGCAAGCATATTGAAATGAGCTTACAACCGTTGACCGATCAAAACTCAATGATGGCGAGCATCACCACCACCACCGCTGCTTCCACAAACAAGGTACTCACTGAGTGGCGTCCTCAAGTGTTCCTCAACTTCCGGGGGGCCGATATTCGCCAAGGCTTCATCAGCCATTTGACCCAGGCCTTGGACAATAACAATATAATCTACTATATCGACCGTGTGGAGACTCGGGGTGCACGTCTTGAAATCCTTTTCGACAGGATCCAGCAGTCGCAAATAGCACTGGCGATCTTCTCCCCTCGGTACGCAGAGTCTTCTTGGTGCTTGAACGAGCTGGTGGAAATTATGAAGAACATGGAGAAAGAAACGCTCAGAGTCATCCCGGTCTTCTTCAACGTGCCAGCAGAGGACGTTAAATGGCAAAAGAACGGGTTCGGTGTTGCGTTATACTCACAAGGTCGTCGTAGGAGAGCCAATATGCCGGATTGGGAAGATGCTTTGGAGGCTGTTCCTACAAGGATGGGGTTGAAGTTGAAGGACTATAGGTAGTTTTGTTTGACCATCTCATTATTTCCTAACCCAAATCAACCATTCCATTGATATTTCTTCTTATTTTATTTCCTCATTTGTGTTTCAGTGATGAAAACGGTTTACTCCTCGAGATTGTCAAACAAATCAAGAAAGTGGAAGAAGATATTTTATTAGAGATCAAAACAGGAAAACGTTCCATTTCCTCTGTAGATGTCAACCACCTTACCGGTGCATCTTCTCTTCCACCTTACGAGCAACGCCTTGAGCAGCTGGAAGAGAGGTTTGGTTTTAATCCCACCGTTACTCAAGTTTTTGGAATTGTTGGGATGGCCGGGATTGGTAAAACCATTCTCGCAGAAAAGCATTACAATAAGTGGAAACATAGGTTCGTTGTTAACAAGATTCTTCTCGGTATTCATGAGAGGACAAACAAGGGAAAGGCGTCACCAACTTGGCTGGAACAAGAACTCTTGGGTGGTGATGAGCAAATCTTCAAAGATAAGAGTTTCATTCTTCTGGATGATGTCAGCGACTCGACACAAATACAGTTTCTACTAAGTAACCTCCACCGGATTAAGAATGGAAGCAAGATTGTGATTACGACGCGTGACAAGTCATGGATCGGACCAGTGGTTAAGGTTGATGTTACTTATGTGGTCCCTGGATTGAACGAGAACGAAGCTTTACAACTCTTTCGCTATCATGCCTTCAATAACCAAGACTATGCATCCACGCAGAATATCATTGAGCTGTCAAGAAAGTTTGTGGAGTATGCTGGAGGTAACCCACGAGCCCTAGTGGAACTAGGGAAGGAGCTTCGCGGGAAAGACGAGCCTCACTGGAAAGAGAGGCTAGAAACGTTACCATATTGTTGTAATGTGAATATCAAAAGAGAGTTAAAAATCAGTTATGACAAACTGACTAATCAACAAAAAGATGCGTTCCTTGACATAGCTTGTTTCTTCAAATCCGAAGGTATGGATTGCGTAACAAGTTTACTGGCTTCAGAAAACTCTCATGAGTCTCGTCAAGAAGCTGCGAGGGTTATTAATGATCTTGCCGAAAGGTTCATGTTAAATGTCTCTGCTGGAAAAATTGAGATGCCTGATATACTGTGTTCATTGGGCAAAGAACTTGGTTTATTGGCATCTGTAGACAATGTGGGAACGAGCAGGCTCTGGGATCATAATACAGTTAAAGATGCTTTGCTCAACAAAAAGGTAAGAACCATTAATGACAGAGAAAAGTACGAAAGCATTGTCTCATGACATCACTGTAGAAAATACAAAGTGCTTAGTAAGTAGATGGAAAGTAAAGGAATCTTTAAAGTTGATATAGACTAGACAAGTTTTTCCTAATCAAATTATGGATTTTGTAATGTGCTTTGCTAATCTTTTTTAAACCTGTTTACAGGAACTAGATAATACTGTGAGAGGTATCTTACTCGACGTGTCGAAATTACCAGAAGAAGGTTTTTCCATAGCCACAAGCAAGTTGACCTTGATGCCGAACCTGCTTTATCTCAAAATCTTTGACTCTAGCTGTCCTCGGCAATGTAAAGTTGTTGACGCTGTTCCTTGCAAAGTACACTTGCCTGATGACCTTGACTTGCCTTTAAAAAAAATTCGATATCTCCACTGGCTGAAATATCCATCCAAGGAACTTCCACCAGACTTCAACCCGGAGAATCTCATTGACCTCAGGCTACCATACAGTAAGATTCAACGAGTTTGGGATGTTGCGAAGGTGTGTGTGTATTATGGCTTTATGTAACCTGTGATGTTTAGCTCATTGGTGCTTATTTTCTAAGTGCTTGTCTTCACAGGATACACCAAATCTGAAGTGGGTGGATTTAAGTCACTCGACAGAGTTGATTGATCTGTCAGCTTTGATGAAAGCTGAATCTCTTGAAAGACTAAATCTCGAAGGTTGCATTAACCTTGATGAGTTTCCAGAAGATACTGAAAACATGACGCGTCTTGCTTTCTTGAATCTCAGAGGATGCACAAGTCTCATGTCTCTTCCAAAGATGGAGAAATCAATCCGTCTTAAGACTCTCATCCTCAGTGGCTGCTCAAGCTTCGATGATTTTCAGGTGGAATCTAAAAATCTTGAACATTTACATTTAGATGGCACAGACATCACTAAACTTCCCAAGACGATCCAGAAGCTCCAAAGACTTGTTGTATTGAATCTGAAAGACTGCAAAATGCTTAAGTCTCTTCCGGATTGTCTTCACCATCTTAAGGATCTTGAAGAACTCATACTCTCTGGTTGTTCAAAGCTGAGGACTTTTCCTGAAATTAAGGAGAACATGGAAAAGCTGCAGATTTTACTGCTCGATGGGACACAAATCAAAGACGTGCCAAAGATATTACTACGCTGTGCTAACTTAGTAGACCAAGTTAATAATGTCCAACCGTCACTCCCCACGAGTGGCCTATCCTTGTTGCGACGTCTGTGCTTAAGCAGGAATGATACTATCGTCATCCTGCAATCAGGTATAAGTGAGCTTTATCATTTGAAGTGGATAGACTTGAAGTATTGCAAGAAACTCCAGTCTATTTCGATGTTGCCACCAAATCTTCAATGCTTAGATGCACATGGTTGCATCAAACTTAAAACAGTAGCGAGTCCACTAGCCCGTCCTATGGCAACAGAGCAAGTGCCTTCCTCATTCATTTTCACTAACTGTGAAGAACTTGAGCACCACGCCAAGAATGCAATCACATGCTACGGCCACGAGAAAGGCCGGCTCCTATCAAAAACATTGAATCGTCACAATAAGGTAGCTAGATCTCTTGCAAATTTATACTTTGACATTTTATAATTAGTGGGGAAAATATTATATTAGATGAGAAGACAAAATTATGAATATTGAAGTAAAATTTATAATAACTAATATTTATATAGTCCCTACATACAGACAGTCAGACTTTGATTCTATCTTGATGGTCCAAAGGTTGAATTTTTGTTAAGTCAGTTCAGTTTACTTTGTAGGGTCTTTCTTTTGAAGCTTTGGTTGCCACTTGCTATCCTGGAAGTGAAATACCTGCTTGGTTTGGTCACCAAGCTTCTGGAGAAACGTTGGAGCCTGATCTGCCTCAACATTGGAGCGAAAGTGGTTTTGTTGGGATAGCTTTATGTGCTATTGTCTCGTTTGAAGAACAAAATATTCGAAACAACAACATCCAGGTGAAATGCATATGTGACTTTAACAATGTTAAGACATCCTCTACCTACTTTAGTTGCCCTGTTGGAGGATTATCTGAGACAGGTGATGAGCAACGCACGATTAAATCTGCTCATGTGTTCATTGGCTACACCAATTGGTTGAATATCAAGGCATGTCAAGAAGAAGGATGTGTTCCTACTAAGGCTTCAATTAAATTTCAAGTGACGGATGATATTGGTGTAGTTAAAAATTGTGAGGTATTGAAGTGCGGTTTTAATTTAGTTTATGAAACTGTTTCGGAGGCAAGCTCAAGTACAGATGATGAAAAACAAGGTGAAGTTGAGTCTCTTGAGAAGAATCAGAAGGCTTCTAAAACTAAGATTGCAAAGTGTGGTGCAAGTGCAACTACAATGTGGGATCATAAAGGCAGTGGTGAGGCAAGCTGTAGCTTCACAAAGAGCTAGATAGCTTCACTTTATCTATTGTTGATGTTGATGTCATTCATTGTACAACAGTTTGTTTATTATTCCGGCATACTAGAAACCAAGGTTGGGTGCCTAACTTTTTAAGTTTCAAGATACAAAACTCTTTGGCCTTTTGATGGACATGGACTTAATTATAACTTCCTTAGTAGATGAAAGCAAGGACATGCCGGCTGAGCTACCGAAGCCTGATAACATACTGGTCTTTGTCCTTTGCATCCGAGGACATTATTTGCTCTTTTAACACAGATGTATTCCCAAATGCTTATGATCACTATTGTAAACTCATTGGCCTCAATTTTAAATATAGAAGGAGACAAACACAAACAATCGAAGATGTCACATATATGTATGTGTTTTGATCATACAACACACTAAATCTGCAGTTGCTTTATTAGAGCTCGTTTAGAAATATCAAACAGCACAAAGTGCTACTATGTAATCTATTCATGAAGAAGAATCTTAATTCCAGAATACCAATAATCTATCACCAGATCTCATCTACTTACTCTCAGATTCAGGAAACTTCATCTCTTGTGCAAATTCTGTAGTCATCTTCAAGAAACCTTCCATGTGAAGTTGTTTCCACTCCTAAAAAGAGCAATATATACAGCAAATTGATAATCATCCAGAGAGAACCAGTCACCTAAATCTATGAACAGCAAGTTATAAAAGACATGTCACCTCGAAATCCCATGCACCGTACAGGTCAGGATCATCTTTATTGGCCCATATGTAAGCTTTTGTTTGCAGTTTCTCTGAGTTATCCTGTTTTAGATTTTAAACGAGTAAAACAAAAATAAATTTTCCAATCTAAATCCAATTTTATATATTAAAATAAATCTGAAAAATATGACAACTCACCGTTAGCAAAACTTGAACGTTATGTCTTTCATACTCAGTATCCTCAAACTCATCTAATATGTAAAGTTCATCATCTGTGATTCCAAAAAGTACCTGCAAAAACCAAAAAATGTCATCAAGATTGAATCTGATTCGAATCTTTATCTGATCTTTGATCATAAGGAGAAGAGAAGAAACCTTGCCAGAGACTTTATCAGCCTGAGCTGGTAGAATCGCGGGATAAACACGTCCTTTGATGCTGAATCTACGGCTGTTAAAATAATCTCAAAATCAATTCAATTTCAAGAAACAGAGAGAGAAAGAAAAAAGGAATCGTACAAATCAGGGAGTGTGGCGTAGGCTGTTGGAGGGACACGATTGAGGAGAAGGCGAACGACGTCGTCTGCCATGAGACTGCCGTACACGAATACACTGTGCATTGCTACTGTACCACCACTCATCTTCCTTTGATCGAGAGAGACTTTCTTCGTTGTACAACCAAACATCTGTTATGTTCCAAATGATTTGAGTTAGCATTAGGACAGAATCAGAATCTTCTTGAGATTCTTTTGGGCCTTGAATGAGATAAAGTCTTTAATGGTTCGTGTCTTTTTTGTTATAAGATCGGGTAATAACCGGGCCAGATAATTAAAAGCACTATCCGAACCGGGTTTGATATTACGGGTAATTCGGACTGTACATAAGTTGGGTATGGTTGGTCAAATGCTGTAGATTGGTAAACCAAACGAAGCTTTTCCAGACATGATCCAAAACATAGAGCCGAAAGGACTATATTCCCACAAGATGAAAACTCTTATAAATTAAATAATAAATTCTGCATCATTATCAGATCCCCACAGTTTCCAAAGAGTTTGCTATAACTATGTTGAACCATATCGAAGTGAATGATCTTGAGATCTGATGCTACTACACAACAAAAAAAGTAAACAAGAAAAACATCCTAAATACATACTCATGGAATGAATTCAATTGGCTAACAAATCAGTGGAAAAGTCCATCATCTGGACACAGATATAAACTTAGTTATGCTCACAGAGTCCACAATAAAAGGACCAGAGAGCTAAATGGGAAAAAATTTATCAAGTATTTTTAGACACCTCGATCATCACTTAATTTTTAAACAATATAAATTAGATCTTGTAACAGGGATTAGATTTTTTTAGAGAACTTAGCTCAAATACAATAAAAACTAATTGTTATTGTCAACACTCCACATAATTTTTTGAAATTACTGGCATTTTTTTACTACACAGTGTGCCCTTATTTTATGTTGTGACAAAAACGTAATTACAAAAATGTCAGTGCCATGTAAAAAAAAACGGATGCCACATAGGTAATCGCTGACGTGTATGAATGAACTCAACCGTAAAGCGCGATGGTTGAATTACGATTACGTTTGAGCTGAATTATGGTTACTTTGTGGCTGAGTTATAGAAACGCGGCTGACTTATGAGAGAATGATTGAGTTACAAACATAACTCAACCATTAGTTACGGTCGGGTTTTCGAAATATGGCTGACTTATGAGAGTTCGGTCGACACACGAACACAACTCAGCCATTTTGACGGCTGATTTTCAGAAATCTGGCTGAATTAAGAGATAACGGCTGACTTACGAACATATGTTACGGCTGACTTACGAACATATGTTACGGCTGAGTTATGAGACAACGGCTGACTTACGAACATAAATCAGTTGTTAGTTATGGCTAACTTACAGAAATCTTACTGATTTATGACATAACAGCTGACTTACGAACACAAGTTACGACTGTGTTATGTAATCGACTGGCTGACTTATTGGAGGTCTTTACGGTTGGGCTAAGTAAATAAGCTGTAATAAGCTGAGTTAACAATAAACTCAGTCTTATTATAATTGAGTTATTAACGAAAGATTAATTACTAGACTACTATTCATGTGATGGCTGATTTATTTGTCGATATGGCTGAATTAATATTTTCAAACTTAATTATGGCTGATTTATTAGCGAAAGATTACTAGACTACCATTTTTTTCTTGTTCTTGTTCTTGTTCTTGTTCTTGTTCTTGTTCTTGTTCTTGTTCTTGTTATTGTTCTTCTTTATCTAATTTTCATTCATCTTTATCTGAGATATGGATCTGGTAATTATTGTTTTTAGTAACTGGATTAAGAAGAACAAATATGTATTCAACGCCGACGATAGAGGGTGTAGGGTTGCGCATATAGAAGAGCGAACAACACCGAAGGAACTTGTGTAGACAGTACTTGATGAT
>KE153683.1:68025-85760 GCA_000411075.1 Sisymbrium irio | reverse complement strand
AAAATCGAGTTTTTCCGCCAAAACCGCAAAATCGAGTTTTTCGGTCAAAACCGCAAAATCGAGTTTTCCTGTCAAAACCACAAAATCGAGTTTTCCTGCCAAAACCGCAAAATCGAGTTTTTCCGTCAAAACCGCAAAATCGAGTTTTTCCGCCAAAACCGCAAATCGAGTTTTTCCGTCAAAACCACAAAATCAAGTTAATTTTCCGCTAATTTGAATTTTTTTTTCGAATATATTTTTGATTAATAATCGAATTAATATGATTATAATTAATAATAAAAATGTGATTAAATAAAAGTATGGATATTTTAGACATTTGTCTTATTTAGATGGAGATGGACTTTACAACCAAATGGTCATACGAACAAAATGTCCATCCAGATGATTCAGTCAGATAGATTAACAAAAATAAAACGAATAACATCTAGATGGACCATCTAGATGAACCATTCAGATGGAGCAGTTTGATGGAGATATCAAATGGAGAAAAGAACCCCCCCCAAGTATGTCGGACTCGGATAACTGAAGTAGAATCTGGAGGTTGAAAATTCGGGGATCTGGGCAAGTTACATAAAAATATTTTCTCCACGAAACATCTCCAACGGTCACCTTGTTTGTAACCCACACATCAATCTTCACATTCTCATGTTCATGTAAATAAACAAAGGCCATATCCTCCGTAATCTGAAAAGGCTAATTTATGATTAGTTCTCCCACGAAAAGAATCAGTTCCCTTTGAAAAACATATGGGCTTGAATGTTTCTGTCGAAAAATCAAAACTTTGGATGAAGTCAGTTTTGGAGTTAAACATCTTCTTCCAAGCAATCCAATACATGTTTCCATTCATAGACACGTATTTCCGTGGTGCATTGGATTGAAGTGTAGCATCTACCCTTCTCCAGAGTTTAGTCTTAAACTCATACATTTCAATCTCTGATGGTTTAGTAAAGACCATAAAGTTATCGACGACGATCCTCAGGATCTTGTAGTTGTCATGGGATACACAGTCGTATCCGAAACCGTAGACATCAAATTTTCCGTAAGACTTCGAGGGTTCGATCCATTTGAGTTGCCTCAGTAACGGATTCAAGACTGCGAGCTTTCTACTTGCGTACTTACCTCTCTTATAACACTCAAATAGAAGCAAACCATTGCAGTGAAGCGTTCTTGCAAGAAGATAGTTATGTAGCTCATCTGGAGCTGGTAGACGTAAGAGAGCTTTGGTATCCACATTGAAGATTTGAACTGATGTAGAATTGAATCGTATGCATCGTTCCTTTGAGAGATCCAAAAGTTTGTAGATAAATATCTTGTCCTTGAAGAGAGTGTACCATTATTTGCATACCGATTTGAATCTCACCAAAGATTCGATTGAAACCCTGCAAAGTATCTCTTCGACTAACTCAATAGGAAGCGACGACGAAGACGAACGCAGCTTTGAGGAAGTCATGGGAAATTTAAAAAAAAAACTAGGTCACAAAGAGAACAAAAAGGTTTTTTTTTATACCTTCCATTAAATTAACGAACCGAAATATCTTCCGGTTTGATACAGGTCTATCCGGGCAGGGCTAACAATAAATATTAGCTTTTAATATTAATTTTTATAAATTGTATTAGGTACAATTATCTTATCCTACCCTAATTATTAGAGTATGATGAAAATTAATTTGAAACCTTCAAAGTATTAACTAGGCCTACTAGGCCTGGGCATTTGTAACTGAACCCGAAATTCCAATCCAAATCCAATTAAAAAAATCTGATCCCTATCAGAATCGGTTTTAGAACAGTTCTTAAATAAAACTTATAGCAAAGTATATCGGATTTTGGTTAATACATGAACCAAACCGAAATCCGAATAAATATTCCAAAAAAATCCAAAAATAACTATTTTATATAGTTTTGTATAAATTGAACACCCTCAATTATTTTGAAAATTTAATTTTATGACTTATTTTCATTATTATACTTAAGATACACGAATTCTGATACATTTTATAAAGTTTCAGAAAATTTTAGTAGTTATGCTATTTATTTACATATGTTTTTAGATAAAATATGTTATTTTTAAATTGGATGTTCAGACCCGAAGTAGTCTTATTTAAAGAGAAATTAGGTCTAACACTTACATCTAAGACCAAAATGAAATAAATAACCATAAAAAAAATTTTGGTCATGTATTAGTAATTCTACATGAATACTATCTCTAAGTTCAGCTCATCTTATTATAAACTATACTATTTTCTCAAACATTTAAAAACATAAACACCGATTTGTTACATAATGTATAGACATTTGTCGGGTTGATATTTTAGCACACCAAATATTGATTATAGAATTGAATGTTACATTTGGGTTGATCTCATATGCAACAATACAACCATATATGTTACAAATAGTAATTATACATGTTATAACTATAATGAGCACAATTTCAATGCATAGTGTATATAGTAGACACATCGCATAAAAAATTATAGGATTGGACTAATGGTGTGCATTTATAACTTTTGGTAATCATATGGACAACTACTTCAATTTTATATTTCACATTCTTTTGTTCATCCTACCGAATTATGTTCACACTATTCAAACATGCAACCAATTGTTAGTAAAACTATGTATCATATATATATATATATATAGAATTATTATTAATTTTCATATACATATAATATGTCAAATTTTGTATGTTATTTTTGAAAAACAAATTTCACATGTAATCATCTTTATCTCGCATAGTAATGTTACATATACCAAATTTATTTATTTTGTTTCCATATAAGATAATATTGTGTCATGGTTATGGTCAAAACCTAAACAATAAATAAATATGATTTTGTATGTAACAACTCCAATAATTATCTATGTTTGATGTCATTTCTATCTTCATTTGTAATTGATGCAGAGCGCGTGTGTACGCTAAAATAATACTGAATTTTCCATGTGAGTCATGGTTAGTTTATAAAAAAAATTACCTTATAGCTATATTCTTAATTTCTATTTTTACTATGATTATTAACTAAAAAAAAAATCTTATTTAAATCTAATTGAGTTTGGATAAAAATAAGATTGATATGATATTATAAAATATATCCGAATCCGAAAAATTACTAATCCTCCGAAATTTTTTAAAACCCTAATGAGTTTTATAAGGCAGAATCCAAAAACTCAAAAATTTGGAAAAACTCAGATCCAAACTCAAACGGTCTTTGAAGTTCACTGTTTGTACCAAATAAATATTAAAAATTAGATTAAATTGTCTGATTGATTTGATTAACTAACTACAGAAAGAGAACAACTAAAACAAGTTCTAAAACGCCAAATCATGAATCTTACAGAAAGAATGGTATAAGACCGTAAAACGCAAAGAATACACTTACATCAGACATTTTTGTTTATATTTTTTAAATTTATCTTTTTTCTTGTTGATATCCTATCGAAAACATTTTTGGACTGAATGTTTTTTTTTTATTATCTAAATTTTATATTTAGGTAATAGTTATTGGTACAGTATTATTTACATTAGATGAGTTAATCTAATAAGATTAGTTTTCTGTAATTTTTGTAGCAATATTCATTTTCATCTACCTTTTTAAAATTTTGATATTTTGATGTTAATATAATATTGATTATTTTATTTGTTTTATATGTCATTTATATTTTTATATCTTTTTCAAAAAAAAATTATATCATTTGATGAATCTATATAATTTTAGACGATAATTATTTTCATTTTTTAAATTTTATTTTATTTTGGGTGAATTTATGAAATAGTTAAAAAAAAATTTTTAGGTTATACCACTAAATTTCTGTTTAGTTTTCTGTTATATTATTTTTTGTCTTTATTTTATTGTATGGTTTGTTGTTTTTAATTTCATGTGGCGGACAATTATTATTTTCTTTAATTTTCTATCTGAATATTTTTTTCCTCTCTAAGACTTTTTATTCAGTAATTATTTTTCATATTTAACTTAATTTAATTCAACTGAACAGAATCAAATGGACTATTATAAAGTGAACTCCATGGATGAAGAAAAGTGGTTCATTTGGGAGAGAACATAATCAACAGAGTGAATGGTTTATTAGAAAGTGAAAGCGATGGATGAATAATAGTGGCCCATTTCGCAGAGAATAGATTGAGTGAAAAAAATAGAGGACACGTAGTTAAAAATTAGGTAGATGACGTGAACCCTCTTAATGGAGAGAATATGTTGGTCAATTATATATAAGATAGTCCTCCAAAAAGTAAATAAAGGAGCTCTTACGGAAAACCTATGTAAATTTGGTAAGGCGAGAGTTTGAACTTTGAAGTCAATGTTTTTCTTTTCATTTTTTCTCTTATCTTAAAGCTTTTGATTTCTTCATCTTTCATTTATAGATATAACCTATTTTTAAAGTTTGGATACATCCATCTTCTAGTTTCCCACTACAAGCAATACACATTTAGGATCTATTTCTATTTGTTTATTTTCTTGTAAAATGGTCGAAAATTTGAGTTAATAGGAAAGATAAGTCAAGAGGTCAAAGGAAAGAGGCGGAGAAGAAGGAGAAGCGTTCGTTGAGAGAGAGAGAGAAGAGAGTAAAAGACAATACGATTTTTATAGAAACTCTCTTTCTCTTCATCCTCTTATTTCGCTTTCCTACAAAAATTAAACAAAATGAAAAATTAACTCAGCAGATTTCGGACAAGAAGAGACAAACCCAAAAAATTTAAGAGAAACAAACAAACCAAAAAAGAAAATCCATCTTCAGACCACAAAAACGTCTCTCTCTCTTTCGATTTCTTCCCTTCAAGTCTCCTGAATCTTGATAATCTTGAAGGAGAGAAAGAGAGAAGGAGAGACACAACAAAATGTGGTTGGGAAAAAATAATAGCGTGGGAATCAAGGAAGGAGGAGGATCGACTGGAGTTGTGGCTGTTGCTATAGACAAAGACAAAAGTAGCCAACACGCTCTTAAATGGGCCGTTGATCATTTGTTACAGAGAGGCCAATCTGTTATTCTCGTCCATGTCAAGCTTCGACCTTCTCCTTTAAACAATAACTCTTCTCTTCATGCTTCCTCTGCAAGTAAACAAAATAAAACCCTTTCGCTTCTTATTTCCCTTGTTTTCTTTCGTTTTTCTCTGTTTCTGATGGTTTTTTTTTTTGTTTCAGAGCTGAGCCAAGATTCTTCATTAGTATGCAGAGATCCAGAAGGCGCTTCCAAGGAGATATTCCTTCCTTTCCGTTGCTTCTGCACTCGCAAAGATGTGAGTTTCTTGGATTAGATTCTTCTCTCTTTTCCTTTCTTTCCTCTTGTATGCTAATGAAAAGTTTCTAGATACAATGCCAAGATGTGCTGCTTGAAGAGTACGATGTAGCCAAAGCATTAGTCGAATATGCAAACCAAGCCGCCGTTGAGGTTTTGGTGGTCGGTTCCTCCAACAAAGGTGGCTTTCTCAGGTAGAAAAATATAACCCTCTTTCCACGCTTTCTTCATCTTTGTGTAAATCTTTATCCTCCAATGAATGGTGGATCTTATGTCAAAGTTACAGGTTCAACAAGCCAACAGACATTCCAGGGACCATAACGAAAACCGCACCTGATTTCTGCACAGTTTATGTCATATCTAAAGGAAAGATTTCAACAATGAGATCAGCTTCTCGTTCTGCACCCACGAGTGCTCCTTTACGTAGTCCGATTCAACCACCTAGCTTAAAGCCACCTCAACCTGTGCCATCTACTTCCACCAACATGCGAGGTTGTAAAAACTAAATAAAAACATACAAAACTTCTCTTCTTTTCTGCTTCTTTGACTTGTTGATTTCACCTTAATAGTTGTTTGTTTTTTATCTGCAGCTGAGAGACGGTCATTTGAGTCTACACAGCGTAGGTCTATCGAAGATCAACAACGCAGGTCCATGGAGGATCTGCAACGCAGGTCCATGGAGGATCTGCAACGCAGGTCTATGGAGGATCAATCAGAGTCCTTCAGGTACATTTCTCCCGTGTTTTTCATTTGGACATTGATCTTGAAAACTCACAGCCTTGAACTAAAACTCTATGGATGAAAAAACAGATCTCCTTTTACTAGAAGAGGCAATGGGAGATCATACGGTGAATTATCTGTTCCAGAATCAGACATATCATTTGTCAGTTCTGGGAGACCGAGCATTGACCGTATCTTCCCTAATCTGTATGACAATAATGATCCAAACCGAACTCCTCCTAGGCTGTCAAATTTCTCTGATATGGACTATGGTCCTAGCTTTGAGTCCGCCTCCAACTATGGAAGGAGATCAGTGGATATAAGCTCACCTACTGATTTCTCATCAGGCTCGTTTGAGAGTGAAAGATTCTCATCCGCTTCAGCATTGGTAAGACCGTTAGACCATACCTACAATCTTTTGTTTGATCTATATATATACAGTTACTGAATTTTAGACATTCCCCAAAAACAGGATGATGTAGAGTCTGAGATGAGGAGGCTGAAACTGGAGCTGAAGCAGACAATGGAAATGTACAGTACAGCTTGCAAAGAAGCTCTTACAGCAAAACAGAAGGTAACGTTTCTAAAAAAACAAACGTTTATAGCTTCGGTTTTGTTCCTTAACGTGTTGTCAATTGCAGGCGACGGAGCTTCAGCGTTGGAAGTTAGAAGAAGAGAGGAAACTGGAAGAGGCCAGACTTGCAGAAGAAGCAGCACTGGCCATTGCAGAGAAGGAGAAAGCAAAGTCTAAAGCAGCCATGGAAGCAGCTGAAGCAGCTCAAAGGATTGCTGAATTAGAGGCAAAGAAGAGAGTCAACGCGGAAATGAAAGCTCTCAAGGAGTCTGAAGAAAAGACAAAAGCCCTTACCGCGTTAGCGAACCATGATGTAAGGTATAGGAAGTACTCCATTGAAGAGATTGAAAGTGCGACAGAGTTTTTCGCTGAGAAATACAAAATTGGAGAAGGTGGTTATGGACCTGTCTACAAATGCTATCTTGATCACACACCAGTGGCTGTTAAAGTTCTTCGTCCTGATGCAGCTCAAGGAAGATCTCAGTTTCAACAAGAGGTGAAACTACTCTTCACTAATTTTTCTGTTCGTTTCATATCTTATAGTTTGTTTGTTTGTTTGATTGATCAAATTGTAACACAGGTTGAGGTATTGAGCTGCATTAGGCATCCTAACATGGTTCTACTTCTTGGAGCTTGTCCTGAATGTGGATGTTTAGTCTACGAGTTCATGGCTAACGGGAGCTTAGAAGATCGTCTTTTCAGATTAGGCAACAGTCCGCCTCTCTCGTGGCAGATGAGGTTCAGAATCGCTGCAGAGATCGGCACTGGACTCTTGTTCTTGCACCAGGCTAAACCAGAGCCTCTGGTTCACCGTGATCTCAAACCGGGAAACATCTTGCTAGACCGTAACTTTGTCAGCAAGATTTCTGATGTTGGTTTAGCAAGATTAGTCCCACCTTCGGTTGCAGACACGGTGACACAGTACCGGATGACTTCAACCGCTGGAACGTTCTGTTACATCGACCCGGAGTATCAGCAGACAGGAATGTTGGGTGTGAAGTCTGATATTTACTCGCTCGGCATTATGTTTCTGCAGTTGATAACAGCAAAACCACCAATGGGTTTGACTCATTATGTCGAGAGAGCACTCGAGAAAGGGACTTTGTCGGATTTACTTGATCCAGCTGTTTCAGATTGGCCGCTTGAAGACACTGCAGAGTTTGCTAAGTTAGCGCTGAAATGTTCAGAGCTAAGGAGAAAAGACAGACCTGATCTTGCTAAAGTTATACTGCCAGAGCTAAACAGATTAAGAACACTTGCTGATGAATCATCACAATCTGTACATGTCATCAATAGCCCCGGACCATCTCCTACTAATAGCCAAGCTTCTGTGCAACTGGTGAGAACTGATAATAACTGAAAAAGAAGCATGAATCCATTAAATATTACTTAGCTTATGTCTTTCTCTTTCACTACACATTTGCAGGAACAGATGAGTGGTGGTTCTATCTCGGTGCCTCAGTAATATTGATCTACAGACAAGAAGAGGCAATTTTACAGGATTCAGATATAACTTGGAGGTTACAGTTTTAACTAATGTAGACAAGAACCTTCAAATAAAAATTAAGGTTTTAAACATGGTTAATGTAAATGTGAAACTCAAGAACTTGCAGGCTCCTAGTATAAGGAGATGCAGTAGTCTTTCCCTTGTAGCGAAAGTGTTTCAAAGTTGTACAAATCATTCTTATAATCTAACTTGCCAAAGACATGAAGCTATCACCATTTCGCTGAAACAAACTGTGGTTATGTTTTTTGGTTCCTGATCAACATACCTATTTCACTGACACTGGAGTACTAATGAAAATGACGCTTTCGTGAAGTAAATTCAGTGGTCTTGAACTGATTCTCATATTACTCAAGTTCAAGTTTTTCTATTGATCTATCACATAATGGATAGAACCTTGTTAAAAAATCAGATGGCCCAAAAAGATAATTTAGTAAAAAACTTCAATTCAGAACAACAAGAAAAGCCGCAAAATCGATATCTAAAGGGTCTTAACGAGAAACAGTTGAGAAGAAAACAAGAAGCTACAACTCTTGAATCTCAAAGAGGACCAAAAAATTTAATTCCAACTAGTAGCGGGAACTTCTGCTGGGGGTGGCACAGCTGCGCCCCATCCATCTGCAGCTGGAGCAACTGAAAAACAAAACATTTGACATTGACATCAGATTCCGACAAAGCAATACAAAAGCCAAAGCTAAGATCTTGTCAGAACTTACCACTGGCATCATTCCACGAATCAGCTGCAGGAGCCGCACTGATTGGCTGCTGAACTTCTGTCCATGAAGCATCAGGAATGGCAGCAGTGGTCCACTCTCCACCGGCAGCTCCGTATTCAGCTGCAGGGAGTCCAAAATCTGCCTGAGGAGCAGCTTCTTCGTCTTCAATTTGCTTAGTCTCCTCGGGCTCTCTGTAAAAGAACAAGTCCATCTGTACAAAACAAAACATACCAAATGTCAATAACCAAAAAAAAACTTTTCTACTTCATGTAACCAAGACATTAAAGAATGAATATTCCTCTTACCATGACATCCCACTTCTGTCCAGGACGGATGGTACCACGCATCTGAAGTACCATGCGGGCAAGAAGCCAAAAGAGACAACCAATGCTGTGCTTTCCCTTGTTGTTTGCAGGGATACCAATGTCGACAAATCTCATGGGAGAGTCAGTGTCACAAAAAGCAATGATTGGGATGTTACCCAAAGCACCTTCCTTGATTGGCTGCAAACACAAACACACAGACATTAAATACATTGACCCAACAATCACATTAGAACAAAAGAACGAAACCAAGTTGAGTACTATTATTTTTACCTGATGGTCAGTCCTAGGGTCAGTAAGAATCAACAACCTAGGCTCGCTGAAGGAAGTTTGCATCTGATTGGTGAAAGTACCAGGAGTGTGTCTTCCAGCAATAGCATTAGCACCAGTATACTGAGCAAACTTCAGTACAGCTCTTTGTCCATAAGGTCTAGCAGATTGAACAATAATGTCTTGCGGGTTCTCAATGGCAACGATAACTCGTGCAGCCATGTACAACTTCTCCAATGTTTTCCCAAGGTCGAAGATATATATACCTGACAACGTAACGTCCCATTAACAACATGAACTCACTAGACATTAACCAAGATACTAACTTTAACAAATGGAGAACTAAACTAACTCACAAGAACCAAACTAAAAGTGAATCTGACTTATCAAGACAAAACTTTTAGTGTTCTAAATCAATAAAGGTGAGAACTTTTACCATCGTTGCGTCTCTTGTAGACGTAACGCTCCATCTGGTAATTGCAATTCTTGGTTCCGAGGTGAACCTCAGAGGCAATCATCATTCGGATGTCAGATTCCTTCTGGGAAAGCTGTGCGTTAGTCGCCATTTTTTGTTACTCTCTACTTCTTCTTCTTCTCAGAGAAGAGGGACTTATTCGCCGAGAGTAACTTTGTGGTGTGTAGATTCAAGAGCGGCGACAAAAACTAAACACAGAGTAAGGGAAGAGTTTAAGAACTTTAAACCTAATATGTCTCGACGACAGCAAAAAAACCCTAGATGGTTTAAAGTCCTTTTTGCCCCTGCATCATCCCGTAAAATGTGATTGACCGCGGTTAAAATTAACTTCGATGGTTTCACTTTCACCCAATGTTATTTTTCGGGGAGGGAAAATAAAAGGTTTTGGGCCAAAGCCCATATCTACTTTTATTTTTTTTCCTGATTTTAGAGAAAAGGTTGTAAATCAAAGCCCATACATTTTTTTTTTTAAGTTTTGGACCATCATTTTATAAATTATCCATTTCTATATTTATATTTATTTGTATTTACATATTTTATGAGCTATTTTATATCAAAATCATTACAATAGATTTTTCTTTTGAATTTGTGAATTAAGTAAGTAAAATATTTTATAGCGATAAAATGATGATACGATTAATAGCGGTAATTGATGGTGCTAATATAAATGATGATAGTTTGATAATAAATGTAATTAATGATATTCTAGTAGCTGAAATCGTACATTTTGGCTTTAAATTCTATAATACTCCAGAATCTATGAGAGAAAATTACAAGATGAAATCCCAAAATATTCGAGACATAACTTATATGTATTGCAAGAAGAAGTTGATAATATGAAGTATTTTAAAGCTGTGATCAAAGAAGTCATTTGACTACATCCTCCACTCCAATGCAATCATGAGCAGAAGGTATTCCAGAAACTGAGAAAACAGATGACAATCAGAGTCATTGAGGAATTATGTTCTTTCATGAGTCACATAAAAAAGACCCTTAAAGAAGCCTACTATGCCACATATTTACATCTGGAGTTCTGTGTCCATTTATATTTTTCAAGTTGGGAGAAATATGGTTAGTTGGAGGTCTACAATGCAGTTTTGGTTGCATTATCAACCATAGAAGCTTAGTATATGTCCAGCATAGAAGTAGCTAGAGAGTGAAAGTATTTCAGAAGTATTTCTCGTAAACTAGGGTTAAACACAACATTTATAAAGTGAAATTTTTATAGCTAAGAATGCAGTTAATTATAACAGAACTAAACACGTTGATACCAATTTCCATTTTATAAGAGTCGAAGTGAATGTAGATCTTGATTTATAGAAGGTTTATACTAGCTAGCCTAAATGTTGTAGATTTCTAACAAATTGCTTACCTAGAAATTCGTTAAACGTCAAAATCATCTCTTAATTAGTGAAAAATATACTTGGAGATGGCTCAGTCAATAGAGTTATCTTGCAAAGTTAACAAGAAAAAAAATCGGTCATTTTTTGTTATGGATAAATAAGTAAGTCGACATAGAAGATTGGCTAAAAATTGTAAGGAAAAGCAGAAATGCTAAGATAAGGGTTGTGTTTGGCACATGCACGCCATACTCGTTCATCTCTTCATGAGCTGGTAAAAGAAGATATGAGTGATTTTTCTTTGCAGTTGCAAGCTAATTACAAAAGTCAAACAAAATATGCTTTAGATGTTATATCATTTATTGATTTAGAAATCATTTTGGAGTTTATAAATCTAAGCAAAATATTCTGATTTCCAAGTTTAATATGTAAATTTTAACAAATATATATAATCCGAAGGTTTTCTTTTGAATTTTAGTCTTTATATTTTTAACAAAGAAATTCATCCAAATCCATTAATAAATCTTTACGATTGAATAACACATGATTTTAATTAGGATTTAGAAATCATTAACCCAATAATACATGATTGTAACATGTACTTTATAATCATTCAGATTTTCAAATTTATTAAAATACATAAACTAATAACCCTCACTTAATATAATCACTGATATGTAGTCATTATGGTGAAATATGCATGGGTAAAAAAAATCTTGTGTTTTTGCGTTGTCTTATTTCTTTTACAAATGGCAAATCAAACCACAAAGAATCTACATCAACAGAATCGATTTGCTTTAAAAATCAAAGATTGGAACTGGTTAAGTTCTCACAATATTTGGTACCAGTTACAATTTAGCATTTTAAATGCCAGTTGTTTCCAAAAATATCGAGCGCATTTTGTTTTGCGAGGGTATTTAAATTGAAGATAGAAAAGAATTTCACCTCTTCTTCTGTCTCCAACTCGATATCACAGTAACTAGATCTGTGTGAATATGGTATTCTACATGTTAAATACATACACTAAATGGTTTGTTTACATGCTTAGAAATACATGATAAACAACAAATGGAGTAGTAATTTTTTTCCTAAATAGAGAGATCAAAATTTTATAATAAATAAAATAAAAATTCTTTTGTTACATTCAGATTGTGATTTTAGGAAATGGATATAGAAAATTTTGAGATTTCTCGTCTCTTTTCAAAATATGCTTTTCATCCATGAACTCTGCATCGTAAACCCAAAATCAAAGAATAAGCATGATTTTGATTACAAGTTGAAAGAAAAAAATTATACCAACAAAAAGCACGAAAAGATAATTGAAGCAATGAATGATATTCACAAGGCAGAGTGAAAAGATCGATAAATTTGGGAGCTAGGATTTCAGAGTCTTGAGATAGATGAAAGAGACAAAAGATCACGTTAATGTAATATATATTGTGCGATCACGTTAATGATAATAGAAAGAAAAAGTCTACAACTCCATTTATAATAACCAATATTTTTTTCAGAAACAAAAAGGAAATTTTACTTCAATAATGTCTAAGAAAAAAAAACTAAAAATTCATATACATTAATGATTAAAAAAAACCAGATTTATGAAGAGACACAGTTTGAAACTGGGGCGACCTCTTTGGAATCCCTCTAACTTTCTTTATGACATTCTTGAAAGTCTCACCAAGCATCAGTTTCTTCATAACTTTACAATTCCTTAGAAAGAGTATTAGTAGTTTCATCTCACTTGATGTTCCTTCGACTGTGAATGGTGTCCACAGTTCAGCAAACTCGAGAGATGATTGGAAACATTGCGGCACAAATGAAAGGTTTATCTCTTTTGCCTTTGAAAATGAGTAAAAATCCTGATAATGTAACCAAATAAATTTAATAATTTTTGGTATATATATAAATATGTATAAAAGAGTATATGCAAATGATACATACCAAGTCAAGTGACTGTAGATTCGGGCAACAAGCAAGAACAGGTAACAACATTTTCCACGACGTTTGGACGAATGAAGCATGCAACTGAGACATGTTAACGAATTGAGGCAGCAGTTCCAATTCGCAGTTTTCATGGATCATCTATGTAGCAGAAAGAAGAAGAAAAAAATGTAATAAGATTGTACAAGCTTAAAATTATTTAATCAACCATGCTTTAAACGTTGAATCATATGTACCTTTAGTGTTCTGTCAGAGATGGTCATTTCATGGACTTTGGATACGTGGTGAGAAAATTCCTGATCACAACTCCCAATGAATCACCATGATCCATTTTAAAGGTAAAATCAATACTCACATTTGCAAAGCGACCGCTATTATAAATTATAAAACTTTTAGATTGGTAAGTAATGATACTCATAAACTCAAGTCCTGGAGCTTCAATTATAACACTAGGATCTTCATCTTCAAATTCAATTGTATGACTACGCTCAGACTTTAGTGTGAAGTATTTAGCGACGGCGATTTGACATTTACAACTCCTAGATAATCACCAGGATGCGTAATTATGCTTAAGTCTTCCAGAACCGAACATCTTGCAATGAATTTTCCAAGATGCGAATTTTCGTCAAATTTGACTGCCTCTAAATACATAATCTTGAGATGAGGAAAAGAAAGCAAGTTTGCCACCGAGCATCCAACACTATGCCAAAGAGAAGTAGACTCACCAATGTCACACATGAATAGAGTGATAGAGGCATTCTAACTAAAGCTTCCTCATAATCCACCTTATTGAGAATAATTAGATGACAAACTCGATGCTTAATCACACCATCAATCCTTGGCACAAAATCCTCATGAAAATGAACACCAACATTGTAGATCAATGTGAGTCTCTTTAAGTCCAGCTCTTCCTTTAACTCCAGAACTTTATCAAAAAATTCCCAAAAATCCCCATCATCAGTAAGATTATCAATGTCCAACTCCAAAAGAGGAACATGCTGCCAAAGATTTCTCCAATGTTTTGCAAGTCCAAACGGAATCCTTCGTAGAGAGGTACGAGAGAATCTGACATAAAAATTCATTGGGTAAATTGCTTATCCAATCTTTCCCTGAGCCCTTGGACTTCCTTAACAACTTCCTCTTGCAATTCTCAATATCTTCTTATTCTCGTTAGATTTAACAAAATAAAATCTCTTTGACATCTTGAAGAATAACTTAAAAATGAAATGGCCTAATAAACATTCCGCTATAAAATTTTAACAAATCGACTTATCTTGACCACTTTCCCCTTTTTTATGGAATTTTTTGTTAGATTTTAATTTAGTGGTTAAATTACTCTATAATCAAAATAATATCAGTGGTAGTTTACAGAAAAGACTATTATATTTTTATTGGTCACCATTTAATTAATATTTGCAAATGTTAAATGTCTATATGTAGATATATATATTTTTTCATCAGAATATCTTTCACACGCCAAACAATTTGAAAATTTTGATGATCGGATAAAATCATGCACACAAAAATAAATTGTCGGATAAAATAGGTAGGTTACTACTTTTTTAATATTATGTATGTAATAAAGAAAAAAAATATGTGTTAATACTGTTTGAACACATAGTCTCAACCATTTTTAAGATAATTTTATAATAATAGCATAGTTTCAAATTCATAATTAAATAAAGTAAATTATCTTTAAGTAGTTTAGTTGAGTACTATAAAAAAATTAGTTTTTTAAAACAAGAAAAATATTCTGTTGAGAAAACAAGAAAAAATATCTCATTCACATTAAGATCTTGAAGGGTCACAAAAACGTCCACTTTAAAATTTCAATAACTGACCTATCTTGACTTTCTTTTTTATGTGGTGAATATTTTCTGTAACATTCAATTTTATGATTTTTCTAATCAAAATAATAATATTAATTGTAATTTACATCTATTAGAGAAAAGACTGCAGATAAAAAAATGAATAATGGTTGGTTTTTGTTAGATTATTCAGTGAAATAGTTAAATGTTTGCTTTCTGAATAGATTAGCAAAATATAGGTGAATTTGTTTTTCTTCTAAAATTAACATAATGAATTTACACTGTCTCTAAATGAAAAATACATTTTTGACTAATAAAAACATATTTTATATATCTTATATAATAAAGTAAGGTTTTCTTTAGGGAAACTTTGATATCGTGCTATGTGTTTCTAAAAATTTAGTGCTGTTTTTTATGTTTTTCTTTCTATTTGAATGCAATGACTAAAATTTTTATTAATTTTTAAAAAGGAAGCGTAAAAAAATATCTTTTTCAATAACTGAATTAAAATTTCATTCAAAAGAGCAAAAATTAATTTATAAAACAGATTTTCATATTTTTGAATTATTCAAGTTAAGAAACTAAAGTTTCTCTCAAAATAAGTTTTAAGAGTTTGTCATGTATCCTTTAAAATTTTTAATTATTTTTTTACTAATTTAATCATTTTTAATTTATGTTAATTTTAAATTTATAATTAAATATCTATATATATATTTTATGTCCGACAGGACAGAGATCAACGTATTAATTTTCGGATACCCAACAGAGGTTAATTATTTCTCCTAGTCCTAAATATTAATGTTCTAACACTACACATTCATTAGTCTTCTAACTAGCAAAATGTAGCATACTTAGATGTTTTTAACTAGCCATGCGAGTTCGGTTTATTCGGTTCACTTCGATTCGGTTTTTCGGTTAGTTCAGTTTTCAAAATTTCCACCGAAATTAACCGAATAAAAATTTGGTTTGGTTCTCGGTTAGTTCGGTTAACAAAAATTCAAACCGAAATAAACCAAAATTTTTAAATTTTGGTTAATTTTTGGTTAATTCGGTTCGAAGAGGTTAGTTTGGTTAAAAATCTTACCAAATCGGTAAAATTTGGTTTTTTTCCTTAAAATATATATATATATATATACGAACCGAACCAAACCGTAGATATTCACTTTGTAAAGAAGATTAAAAAAAAATTACTTTATAAAGACTGCAAGGGAGAGTGCAGACAATCTGTGATGCTAAACTGTGGTTCTGTTCTGCGGAACAGAGTACTAACAGAGTCCACACATGGCTTGTAGAGGTGAGTCATGCATACCTGAGAACGAAATGAATAATCCTTATGCACAAACAGTCAAAAAAGGATAAGAGCTGACCATTATCACCCACAAGGAATAGATAAAACTTACCTTTGGTTTTGAATGGTGATGTAGGAGAAGTGCAGTTCATCCAAACAAGCAGTTCTCCTACTTTTAATTTGCCATTCATCATTTTTTATTTTTTATTTTACTTAGTAGGAGAACTGCATGCAGTTCAATTTTTTTTGTCTTTTTATGTAAAAAACATGAGAATTGCTTGTATTTCTTGTCCACCACATATTTGAAGTAGCCCATCAAGTTTTATGTACTGTTCACGAATTTTTTTAAAACATATTAAATTTATTTTTTTATAAATTATTATAATCTATATTTTGATGCAAAATTTTGTAAATATAAGAAAAAAAAATTTTACCCATTTTTGTCCACTTTCTCTTCTTATAAAATAATTTTTGGTTACATAAATAATATGTAAATGATTTATTAATTATATTCATAAAAGTTTACCTTTTTCAAAGTATGTAAATAAAATATTATTTAAAAAGTGATAATTTTTGTTTATTATAAATATCAATTTTATACTTTTGTTATGTTGTATTTTTATTATTTAACTATTTAATTTGTATTATTTAATTTTTTTATTATTCAAAATCATATAATAAATTATTTGATCAGTTTGATCTGCTCTTATCTTGTATGATCTGCCCGATCTGTACTTATCCTACTTAATCTGCACGATCTGCACTTATCCTACTTAATCTGCATGATCTGCACGATCCGTCCTACTTAAACTGCTTTCACCATTCGAAGCCAAAATATACAGAATATTGACTACCATAAAATAAAAGATTTGTGGCTAGAGGATCCCCTTTTTAACTTAAAAGATATCTTTGACCAAGAAAATGCTATAGCCTCTATTTCTTTTTTTGGATGAATTACTAGTTAATGTTTCCTCGCTTGATTGAGGCTGAGACTTTGACATGTTGTTTATCTGTTGTAAAACTATGTTTCTATGTTTATAACATACCAGTTGTCAAAAAAAAAAAAAAAACTTAGTTCATACCAACTGTCAAGTACATTTACAACTTGATTCTCCTAATTGAATTCTGATCATTGTTTGACCAAGAAATGAATTCTGATCCGAACTCTAAAATGTATCTACGAATATGCTCATTGTTATTCTGCACTTGATTTGCTACTTTAAGCGGCACGAAAAATCCACTATAAAAGAAAAATGAGATGAATGGAATAACATAAAAACATCAAGAAGAAATCAAATCAAAAAGTGAGAGAGAAAAAGAAAAAGAAAAAAAGATGCAAGTGTTTAAAGGTGGTACTATGCTTTTAATCATAACTCTAAGCTTTTTCCTAATGACATCATCAATGGCTGTTATTCATGAAGATCCAATTTCTATTGGGGTCAAGAGAAGTGTTCCGAAAGGTCCCAATCCTATAACTAGTGATCCCCCACCCCCTCCTCCTCCTCATTTGAGCGAAGTCAAGAGAA
>KE153683.1:23577-59658 GCA_000411075.1 Sisymbrium irio | reverse complement strand
GACGAGAGTTTGTCATTCAATGTTATAATTTGGAGTCTGGGAGAAAGTAGGAGGAGCGTTTTAGTTTGAGGGGTTTTAGACGGAAGCTGCACGGCAGAGGGGGTTTTGACATTACACCCTAGAAAGAGAAAAAAATGGCTGTGATGATTTTAAGCTAATAACTTTTGAGAAAAGCCTGATTTGAAAGGAAAAAAAAAACTCTGAGAGCTGATACCAACGAGAGCCGAATCTCAGTGGTTTCCATGGAAGAGGTATATGTAATTGTTATTTTCTGGTCTTAAAAAAATCATTAGTGTTAATAATAAGATTCGAAGATGGATTTGGATCATTAATTTCTGATACATCAATAGAATACAGTTCTCAAACATCGATCTAAAAAATCTTCGTTGGATCCTTCATTTATCTTGTTTCGATGAAGAAAAATGTTGATTTCTTAACATGTAAACAACTAAAGTTGAAGTTTTTAACACAGAATTTTGGTATTAAAACGTCCAAAAATCATAATTAGTATCATAAATATTGGATTTTATTGTACGATGTACAATTCCTAAATAAAGACAACAGATGCTAGCCATACAAATATCTTGTATCATAGTAAGTCAGTAATCCAAGAGTAAAGTCTTATTTTGTAAATCATCGTCAAATACATTTTTACATTTTCTATTTTATTTTAATTGCATTCAGTACTTGGTGCATATCTTTTATATAATATTTTTTACCTTTTAAGTTATGTATACAGATTGTTTAGTTTTTCACTGAAACCAATAAATGAGTAAATATGTTGAAGAAAAAGAAAAATGTTACCAGAAAAAGAAATGAAATTAATAACACCAAATTAAGGGATAAACTGACATAGAAACTGTAATGAAATTCTTTTTTATATAAATCCAATTCCTAATAAAGAGTCTTTACTGGAACATTTACTTATCTTTTTTTGCGATAAAGAAAATTTTTATTTCTAATATGCAGAAAAAAGAAGTTAAAGTTTCTAATTAGCACATAACTGTTGGTATCAAAATGTCCAAATTTCATAATTAATATCATAAACATTCTGTCATACAATGTATAACTCGTAAATATAGAAAAATATACTTGTCATGCAAATTTTTTATATTAGAATAAAAATAAAATAATAATGTACTTAGTAATCCATTAACAAGTAAACTTTTATTTTGTAAAGTATTATTAAATTCAATTTTTAATATTATTTTCAATATATGCTGAATAAAGTTTATATAATATTTTTTTAATTTTTAGGTTATGTGTCTGTAATTTAAAACTCAAAAATTGATCTAAAGAGTCTTTTCTGGGTCTCTTATTTATCTTGTTTTGATATAGAAAATTCAACATGAAAACAAATAATTTTTTAGCTTTTAACACATAATTATTGATATTAAAATTTCCAAAGTTCATAACAATATCATAAATATTGAACTTTTGTAGGATGTACAACTCGAACATACAGACAAAAGATGCTAGTCACGAAATTCTTTGTATCTGAATAAAGATCAAATATCGATAAAAATAATGGATTTAGTAATTTGTTAACGAGAAATTTTTTATTTTGTAAAAAATCGTTATATATACTTTTCTATTTTATTTTTAATATATGGTGTTTATCTTTTATATAACATTTTGTACTTTAAGTTCTGTATACTAATTTTTTTAGTTTTCCATTTGAATTCAATGAATTAGTTCATCTGAAAAAATATGCAAAAATGTCAGATTTGTCGAAAAGAAAAGAAAAACCAAAACTAATACTAAATTAAGTGACAATCTGACAATATAGAAACTGAAATGATTTTTTTCATTGTTTCATACATTAATCAGATAACATCTCTCAAACATTGATCTAAAAATAAATTTGGATCTTTTTTTTTATCTTGTTTCAATGAAGAAATTTTTGATTTCTTAACTTGAAAACAAATAAGTTAAAGATTTTAAACATAATTGTTGGTAAAAAAATATAAAAAGCTCACAATTAATATCATAAATATTAGATTCTATCATACTATGTCCAAAGATCATAACTAGTAACATAAATATTGGATTTTATTGTATGATATACAACTCCTAAATACAAGATAACAGATGCTAGTCATACAAATATCTTATATCATAAGGTTTATTACGGAGAATAAAAATAATGGAATTAGTACTCCGTTAATGAGTAAAGTTTTATTTTGTAAAATATTGTCAACTACATTTAACGTTTTCTATTTTATTTTATTTTTCTTTCATTATTTGGTGCATATCTTTTATATTCTAGTTTTTACTTTTTAAGTTTTGCATTTAGATTATTTAGTTTTTCACTGAAACCAATAAATTAGTAAATTTGCTGGAGAAAAACAAAAAATGTTACCATAAAGAAAAAAAAAACTGAAACTAATAACATCAAATTAAGGGAGAAGTTGACATAGAAACTGGAATGAAATTCTCTTTTATATAAATCCAATTCCCAATAAAGAATCTTTACTAGAATATTCACTTATCTTTGTTTTAGATAAAGAAAAAGTATATTTTCTAACATGTAGACAAAAAAAAAGTTTCAGTTTCTTATTCACACTGAACTGTTGATATCAGAATGTCCAAATTTCATAATTAATATCATAAACACTGGATTCTGTCATATAACGCACAACTCTTACATATAGACAAAATATACTAGTCATGCAAATTTTTTTGTACTAGAATAAAGATAAAATACCAAAAATAATGCAATTAGTAATCCATTAACGAATAATGTTTTATTTTATAAAGTATAATTAAATACAATTTTATAGTATTTTATTTTAATATATGCTGAACAACTTTTATATAATAATTTGTTTATTTAGGTTCTGTATCTATAATGGAAAATTCAAACATTTATCTAAGGAGTCTTTGCTAGATCTTTTATTTATCTTGCTTTGAAGAAGAAAATAGAATTATTTTTCAACATGAAAACAAATACAGTTATAGTTTTTAACTCACAATTGTTGATATTAAAATGTCCAAAATTAATATTAATATCATAAATATTGGATGTTTTGTATGATGTAAAACTCGTAGATACAGACAAAAGATGTTAAACATATGTTGTGTCAGAATAAATATAAGATATCGATAACAAAATAACGGATTTAATTATTCGATAACGAGAAATATTTTATTTTGTAAGAGATTATATATAATTTTATTTTATTTTTAATATCTATCTTTTATATAATAATTTATATTTTTAGTTTTGTATACTAATTTTGTAGTTTTCCATTTGTAATTATTATATTAGTTTGTCTAAAGAAAAAACAAGCAGAAAATGTCAGATTTGTCGGAAGGAAAAGAAAAACCAAAACTAATACCAAATTAAATGACAATCTGGAATTCAAAAACTGAAAAGATTTTTTCATTGTTTGATACATCAATCAGATAACATTTTTCAAACAATGATCAACAGAGTTTTTGTTGGATCCTTCATTTATCTTTTTTTTTTATGAAAAAAAAAGATATTTCTTAGCTTAAAAACAAATGAAGTTATAGATTTTAAACATAGTTGTTGTTAAAAAAATATCTAAAGTTGATAATTAATATCATAAATATTTGATTCTATCATACAATGTTCAACTAGCTAGTGAATATAAAAAAAATATGCTGGCCATACAAAT
This sequence comes from Sisymbrium irio, assembly GCA_000411075.1. Classification (NCBI taxonomy): domain Eukaryota; kingdom Viridiplantae; phylum Streptophyta; class Magnoliopsida; order Brassicales; family Brassicaceae; genus Sisymbrium; species Sisymbrium irio. Next base: position 56,014 of record KE153683.1, on the reverse strand, counting down.
ATCTTGTATCAAAGTAAAGTTATTTACGCAAAAAAAATATAAATAATGAAATCAGTAATCCGTTAATGAGTAAATAAAATTATTTTATAAAATATCGTTAAATATATTTTTTAAAAAAATTTATTTTATTTTACTTTCAATATTTGGTACATATTTTTTATATAATAGCTTTTACTTTATAAATGATGTATACAGATTGTTTAGTTTTTCATTGAAACCAATGAGTTAGTTAATTTGTTGGAGAAAAAGAAAAAGAAAATATTACTGGAAAAAAAGAAAAATTGAAACTAATAACATAAAATTAAGGGATAAAATGATGATATAGAAACTAGAATGAAATTCTCTTTTCTTTATAATTCCAATTCTCAATAATGAGTCTTTACTGGACTGTTCAGTTATCAAACGTTTATTTTCTATTGTAGACAAAAAAATTGAAGTTTCTAATTAACACATAATTGTTGGTATCAAAATATCCGAATTTCATAATTAATATCTTTAACATTGGATTCTTTCATATAATATACAACTCGTAAATACAGACGAAGTATACTAATGATAATTTTTGTTTGTATTAGAATAAAATAAAATATCGATAAAGAATAATGGATTTGGTAACCCATTAACAAGTAAGGTTTTATTTTGTAAAATTTCATTAAATACATTTTTTATAATTTTAGTTTAATATATTCTGAATGTCTTTTATATAATAATTTGTATTTTTTAGGTTTTGAATCTGTAATGGAAAATCAGAACATTGTTCTAAAGAATCTTTGTTGGACCTTTTATTTATTTTTTTTTGATGATGAAAAAGATGTTAACCATGCAAATATTTTATACATAATAGAGATGAAATACTGATTATAAAAATAACGGATTACTAATAAAGATATATATTTTTATTTATTTTTTCTTTAATAATTATAAACAAAAATATTATATTCTTTCATTCAATGTAGAACTGGTAAATATAAACAAAATAATTTAGCCATGTAACTTTTTGTGTCAGAATAAATATCAAATACCGGTAACAAAAACGATAATAAAGAAGATAATAATAACAAAAAAACAATAATGAAAATAATGTATTTAGTTATCGATTAATAAATAAAGTCTTATTTTGTAATATACCGTGAACTACAATTTTTATGTTCTTTCATTGTTAATATATGGTTCATAAGATATACACATTTTATTTTATTTTATAGTTAATATATGGTTCATACGATATACACCTTTTAATTTATTTCATAGTCAATATATAGTCATATCTTTAATATAATCATTTTTACTTTTTAAGTTCTGTATCTGTATACTGATTTTTTTTAGTTATCCATTTGAAATCTATGAATCAGTTTCTGAAATAAAAAGAAGAAAATACAAAATGTCAGATTTTCCAAAAAAGAAAAAGAAAAAATGTCAGATTATTCATAAAGATAACTGAATAGTATTTACTAAACTATTTAGTTATCTTTATTTTTGATAAAGAAAAAATTTATTTTCTAACATGTAGACAAAAAAGTTGAAGTTTCTAATTAACACATAATTGTTGGTATCAAAATGTCCAAGTTTCATAATTAATATCTTAAACATTGGATTCTATCATATATTATACAGCTCGTAAATACAGACAAAATAAAGGAGTCATAATTTTTTTTTATTAGAATAAAAATAAAATATCGATAACAAAAATAACGGATTTGGTTAATAGATAATCTATTAACAAGTAAGGTTTTATTTTGTAAAGTATCATTAAATACAATTTTGTATAATTTTAGTTTAATATGTTATGAAAATCTTTTATAAAATAATTTGTAACTTTTAGGTTGTGTATCTGTAATGGAAAATTCAAACACTGTTCTAAAGAATCTTTGATGGATCTTTTATTTATCTTGTTTCGATGAAGAAAAGAATGTTAACCATGCGAATATTTTCTACAGAATAAAGATGAACTACTGATAATAAAAATAACAAATTACTAGTAAAGTTTATTTTGTAATATATATTTTTTCTTTTATTTTATTTTTAATAATTATAAATACAAATATTGGATTCTTTCATTCAATGTACAACTCGTAAATTTAGACAAAAACGTTAGCCTTGCAACTTTTGTGTCACTGATAACAAAAACTTCAATAACGAAAATAACGATAACGAAAATAATGGATTTAGTAATCTATTAATAAATAAATTTTATTTTGTAAAATACCGTGAAATACACTTTTTATTTTATTTCATAGCTAATATATGGTTCATACGATAAACATATTTTATTTTATTTCATAGTTAATATATGGTTAATATGATATACACCTTTTAGTTTATTTCATAGTTAGTATATATTCATATCTTTTATATAATAATTTGTACTTTTTAAGTTCTGTATCTGTATACTGAGTTTTTTTTTTTAGTTTTCCAATTGAAATATATGGATTAGTTTATCTGAAATTTCAGCGGGTTCATTGAAACTAATAACACCAAATTAAGGGATAAAATGATGATATAGAAATTGGAATGAAAGTCTTTTTTTTTATAATTCCAATTCTCAATAAAGAGACTTTACTGGACTATTCAGTTATCTTTATTTTTGATAAAGAAAAAGTTTATTTTCTAACATGTAGACAAAAAAAAAGTTGAAGTTTCTAATTAATACAGAATTGTTGGTATCAAAATGTCCAAATTTCATAGTTAATATCTTAAACATTGGATTCTGTCATACAACTCGTAAATACAGACAAAGTATACTAGTCATAATTTTTTTTATATCAGAATAAAAATAAAATATCAATAACAAAAAAATAACGGATTTGGTAATCGATTAACAAGTAAGGTTTTCTGTAAAGTATCATTAAATACAATTTTGTATAATTTTAGTTTAATATATTCTGAATATCTTTTATATAATAATTTGTATTTTTAGGTTTTGTATCTATAATGGAAAATTCAAACGTTGATCTAAAGAATTTTTGGTGAATCTTTTTATTATCTTGTTCTGATAAAGAAAAGATGTTAACCATGCAAATATTTTGTACATAATAAAGATCAAATGCTGATAATAAAAAGTTAGATTCTTTCATTCAATGTCCAACTCGTAAATATAGACAAAAAACGTTAGCTATGAACCTTTTTGTGTCAGAATAAATATCAAATACCGGTAACAAAAACGACAATAACGAAAATAACGATAACGAAAATAACGGATTTAGTTATCGATTAATAAATAAATTGTTATTTTGTCAAATACCATGAAATACTCTTTTTATTATTTATTTTATTTTATAGTTAATATATGGTTAATACGATATGCACCTTTTAATTTATTTCATAGTTAATATATAGTCATATCTTTAATATAATAATTTGTACCTTTTAAGTTCTGTATCTGCATACTGAGTTTTTTTATAGATTTCCACTTGAAATCTATGGATTAGTTTGTCTGAAATTTCAACGGGTTCATTGAAACTAATAACACCAAATTAAGGGATAAAATGATGATATAGAAACTGGAATGAAATTCTTTTTTTTATAATTCCAATTCTCAATAAAGAGACTTTACTGGACTATTCAGTTATCTTTATTTTCTAACATGTAGACAAAAAAAAGTTGAAGTTTCTAATTAATACATAATTGTTGGTATCAAAATGTCCAAATTTCATAGTTAATATCTTAAACATTGGATTCTGTCATACAACTCGTAATACAGACAAAATATACTAGTCATAATTTTTTTGTATCTGAATAAAAATAAAATATCGATAAAAAAATAACGGATTTGGTAATCCATTAACAAGTAAAGTTTTCTGCAAAGTATCATTAGATACAATTTTGTATAATTTTAGTTTAATATATTCTGAATATCTTTCATATAATAATTTGTGTTTTTAGGTTTTGTATCTGTAATGGAAAATTCAAACATTGATCTAAAGAATTTTTGGTGAATCTTTTATTTATTTTGTTTTGATGAGGAAAAGATGTTAACCATGCAAACATTTTGTACATAATAAAGATCAAATACTGATAATAAAAAGTCAGTTTCTTTCATTCAATGTACAACTCGTTAATATAAACAAAAACCGTTAGCCATGCAACTTTTTGTGTCTAAATATCAAATACCGGTACAAAAACGACAATAACGAACATAACGATAATGAAAATAACGGATTTAGTTATCGATTAATAAATAAAGTCTTATTTTGTAAAATACCGTAAACTACACTTTTTATTTTATTTCACAGTTAATATATGGTTCATACAATATACACATTTTATTTTATTTTATAGCTAATATATGGTTCATATGATATAAACCTTATAATTTATTTCATAGTTAATATATAGTCATATCTTCTATATAATAATTTGTACTTTTTAAGTTCTGTATCTGTATACTGAGTTTTGTTTACTTTTCCATTTGAAATCTATGGATTAGTTTGTCTGAAAGAGAGAAAAGAAAAAATGTCAGATTTTCGGGAAAAGAAAAAGAAAAAAACCGAAACTAATAACACCGAATTAAGTGACGACATATAAAGTAAGAAACCGAAATGAGTTTTTAACTTTTTTTGGTTATATAAAGAGGAGCGAAGACTGACACGACTTGTCTCATATCTCTCATCGTCCCTTCCTCGTTTTGGTCAGCCTCTCTTCTCTCTCTCTCCCTCTCCGCCTTTGGTATCATCTTCTAAACAAAGAGAGGTAAATTACCATTTCGATGTTATCTCTTCTCTCTAAACCAGTAAAGCTCGCTGCTTCTTTCCTTCTTATTCTTCTTCGCTTTCTCCGTACACTCCTGTTCAATCATCATCATCATCTTTGAATAGTCAAACAAATTTTGTAAAATTCACAACTCAGAGTCTTGACTCAGTAATGTTCTATCAAAATCCAGCCTTTTCCGTTTCCTCCTGCACTTAACCGTTTGCATGATCGATTACTTCTCATTATTTTCTTGGTTTCTTGAATTTCTTGAAATCAAAACTGGGATGGATTTGACTTGGGTTTCTACTTCTTTTACACCCTTCAGATCTCTTTTGCTTCAACTGTTTCAAGTTCTTGATCATTTAAGAGACCATAGAAGTGAGACTAGTCATTATAAAGCTTGAGAATTGAAAGTAAAAATCATCTCTTTTTGGGTTTATTCTTATGTTTGGACAAATATAGAAAAGCCTAAAAGATAAGTGCTTTTAGGGTAATATCCGTACACAACCGTGAATAGAAAGCTTAGGTTTTGAGATATGTCTGAATATTTATTGCAATGTGCATGCAATCTTATCCAAAGTAGACGTCTTTTAGTCATTATGTCTAATAAAGTTGTAATCTTTTTTAGTGATGTTTTTTATCTCAATGGTGCAGAATAGACTTTGAATGATTGGGAAAATGATTGACGGACCAAATTTTAACGGGTTCATTGGAGGAAACAATCACAACAATAACGGTTACTATGAACACTATCAAAAGCTTGAAGGTTCTAACATGTCTATTGATAGTTTTCAGACAAGTACTGTTGGTGGTTCTGTAGCAGCGTCGAGTGTTGGGTCCAATGATTCTAACACTCACATTTTAGCCCACCCTGGGCTAAAACCAGTGCGCCAACATTACACCGGTAGTACAGAAAGCAGTGTTTACCGTCCAGGGTACCGTGAGCTTCCCGATGACATTCTACAGCAAACTTTGATGGATAGTAGATATCCTGTTGAAGGACTGGCTGGTTTCGACGAATGGACTATTGATCTAAGGAGACTACGCATGGGTCCTGCTTTTGCTCAAGGGGCCTTTGGTAAGCTTTATAGAGGAACGTACAACGGTGAGGATGTGGCCATTAAGATACTTGAGAGGCCTGAGAATGATCCAGAGAAGGCACAGCTGATGGAGCAACAGTTTCAACAAGAGGTGATGATGCTTGCTACGCTGAAGCACATCAATATCGTCAGGTTTATAGGTGCCTGCCGTAGATCAATGGTCTGGTGCATTGTTACGGAATATGCCAAGGGAGGGTCATTAAGACAGTTTTTGACAAGGAGACAAAACCGAGCAGTGCCTTTGAAGTTGGCTGTTAAGCAGGCATTGGACGTTGCTACTGGAATGGCTTATGTGCATGGACTTGGTTATATTCACAGAGATTTGAAGTCTGATAATCTTCTAATTTCTGCGGATAGATCCATCAAAATTGCAGATTTTGGTGTTGCTAGGATCGAGGTCAAAACAGAAGGAATGACTCCAGAGACAGGGACTTACCGTTGGATGGCCCCGTAAGTCTATACATTTCTCTCTATACTTTTTCCTTTGCTTAGCTTCTTAAAGTCATTTTCAGAACTTGTTTGCGTTTAAAGCATGTGAAGAAAAGCTAGTTCTCTAGTTGTTAAGCATGCATTTCCTTTTTCAAGTTTGCTTTTTTTTTCCTTGGGAAGATAAAATGCATTGTTCATATCAGCCAATCAACTCTAGTTGAGTATAGTGCATGCTGATTTCTAGTATATTTCGAGTTTTCATGTTGGCAAGCCACATGCATGCATTGCATATACATGCGTACAAATCAATATTGTTCATCTTTTACCATAACGTTTCTGCTATTCCAACTTCATGTATTATAAGGCAACACTATAATGTCCAATCCACTATTTAAATTATCTTGCCTAAGTTGGTTATATTGTACTTAGTGAAGTCACCGCTATGTTATCGAATCGGCTAATGAGATTTGGTCTCTAGGACTGTTAATTTCATGCAAACCAAATCATAAATGCTAAAAAGGATCATAGGATTCTGCCTTTTTTATAAGAAGAAAGGCATTGATTGTGGACAAGACATCTGTTTCCTCATATAGTTTTGGTCCACTTGAGTTTGTTTTTTATTTGATTTTTTATTTGTAAATAGTGTAATCCACTAGTTTTCCCAGCAATGGTGATAGTCAACCAAGCTATGGTGATTCAGGGATATGAATCTTATTTGATATCCCCTAGTAGAATCTTGCACCAACTTGAGAGAAGCATAATGAATATGATATGGCATAAACTTCTTTTTTTTCCTTTTGTTTTGACCAAATGCTCTTAAGCCCCACATTTTTTGAGTATTTTTACTGGTCCTTTAATATGGCTACTCAGTAATACTGAAGACTCTTAGCACCAGCTTGTAATTAGAGGCAAAGGACAGACATGATGAAATACCTAACTAATGTTCCAATATATATTTCAGAATATTTTCGAATTCTTGATATTATTCAATGCTAGTATAATTTGATCTGTAAGCTTTAGTGGGAATTTTAAATATCTTGGCCCATAGATTCTCAATCTATTTCTGCTCAGTCGTGTATGTCTTGCTTTGATATCTGATCTTTGTTTAATGTAGTCTATGAGTCCTTTGTGCCCTTTATGCTTTCTGAACCGTTTTGTGGATCATGTTGGTATATCATTTTGCATCATTTGACATGTAGGTAAAATTATAATGGCAAGTAAATACTATTGGTGTAGTTAGTCAACCAGAAAGATTCTATATTCCAAGGATATGCTATTACATTATTGTCTTTGTCAAACCCTTATTAGAGTCAACCTCTGAGAATGGAATCCAATTATGTTCGAGCTTTACTTGGAATATATATTAACTCAATGCTCTTAACTGTCTACTAGCACTAGTTTGTTTTTGTTGGGGCATATGCTGAAGCATAATATAGAATGATTAACAAAAGTTTCAGAAAAAAAACTCTCTTTATTTATTTGAAATGGTTATGGTACAAGTGAAACTTGTGATGCTATTTCTATTGGTGGTATTTTGCAGAGAGATGATCCAGCACAGGCCTTACACTCAGAAGGTTGATGTCTACAGCTTTGGGATCGTACTGTGGGAGCTATTGACCGGTATGGTCCCGTTTCAGAACATGACAGCTGTACAAGCTGCGTTTGCTGTTGTGAACAGAGGAGTGAGACCATCGATCCCAAACGATTGTCTTCCCGTGCTGAGAAACATCATGACTCGTTGTTGGGATCCCAACCCTGAAGTGCGTCCTCCATTCAGTGAGGTCGTGATGATGCTTGAGAGAGCTGAGCTAGAGGTAATGAACAACATTCGTAAAGCCAGGTTCAGGTGCTGTGTTCAACCCATGACCTTTGATTGAGACTTTGAGAGTCTTGGAGAGAAGCTGAGAAAGACAAGAACATAAACAGAACATAGGAGAAGAATATTTGAAAAGAAGAAGATAAGTATTATTAATGTATGCGTCCAAAAAAAAAAAAGATAAGTATTAATGTATATGCTTATGGTTTATTATGTATCTATATCTTCCTTTGTGTATCCTCAATTGAGTGTGTGTAAAGGGAGCCTCTTCCAATTATTGACCCCATTAGTAATCTATTTTATCATGTAGAAATTAAATCAAAAATATGAATGATGAGAAATTATATTATATGGCTATAATGAAAAAAAGAATCACAAAATTTTCATAAATCCATTCACATTTCATTAATTGTCATAATATTTAAATATACTTGTTTGGACAACAATTAATATAGTTTAATGTAGCAATTTAATACAGAGAAACGGTTAGGTTATGTGAGATAAAAATAAAACAAAAGGTTGTGAAAAAACCGAAAGCCAAACAAAAACGGTAAGCTGATTTTATTCCATTTGTAAACTTTCATTAAAATACGTGATTTTGTTTATTCTTTAATAGCAACGAACGAGAGGTTCGAGAGTTGCTGTTTAATACAATAAATTAATTGTCTAAAAAGGAAGACAAGCGTGAATAAGAAAAGAGTACTGTTGCCGTAGCATTAAAGCGGCAACGCGCCGCCTCATACGACGAGCTTTCTCATACCATATCAAAACCCAACACGTGTCCTTTTGTAATAACGCGTGTGAAACAGTCACTTAGAGTGAGAGTGGGGTTAAAACAAAGGAATTTGGTAATAAAATTAAATAAATGGAAGCAAAAAAAAAAAAGACAAAGCTGGGAAAGTAAATGGGAAACGACGACTGACTCGTCCTTCTTCTTCATCTTCCTCTTCGTTCCCTTTTCTCAATCTTAGGTTTCTGTTTTTTTATTTTCTTGAAAGCTCTGGATTTGGTTTTGATCGGAGGTTAAAAGGGTTTTGAGATTCGATGAGCTAGGGTTTGGTAAAGTTCTCTAATTTGATGTTTGTCACTATCTTCTTCTTCTCTGAACTCATCGGGTGAGGGAAAGAGAGAGTCTTTTCATGTGTTCTCGTGTATATCGACTGTTTTATTGGGCTTAGGAAGCTTTAGGTAAACCCTAAGTTCTTCTTTTACCCTACTCGAATCATCGGATCTGTGTTTATATGCTTTGTGTGTTTTCTTTTCTTTTCTTTGAATCAAAAAGTCACTGTCTTTTTCAATATGTGGGAATGATAAATCCTTTGTTTGGTGGTGAAATCATGATCTGTACCTATCAAAGTTGTTTGCTTTGTTTCTCTGTAACGGTTTCTGCTATGGAGAAAAATGAAATTCGAATCTTATGGTAAAGATTTAGTCTTTGTTTTGTTTGACTAGCTACTTTATCTCAGGGCGTGCATGGTGTAGAGCTTCTTGAAAAATACAAGTGTTGGTCTTTGAGAGCAGAAGCTCAAGAAGGTTCTTGCTTTCGTTTTTAAGTTTCTATATTTGAGTCTTTGATGGTTAGTAAGAACACTATTTATTGTATCTATCTGCTTTTGGTGTATGTTGTAGTGATTGTTTTTGTGTCATCTTTTAGTTTCTAAAGGTTTTTATGTTTTGTGTGTGTGTGTTCTTGCAGTTTGGTCTGAGAATCGTAACCAAGTAAAAACCTAGATTGGGAAAGATGCTCGAGGGAGCGAAGTTCAACGTGTTGGCGGTTGGGAACCACAACAACGACAATAACTACTATGCTTTCACGCAAGAGTTTTATCAAAAGCTTAATGAAGGTTCAAACATGTCAATGGAGAGTATGCAGACGAGTAACGCTGGAGGTTCTGTGTCAATGTCTGTGGATAACAGTAGCGTTGGTTCAAGCGATGCTCTTATTGGCCACCCGGGGTTGAAGCCACTGCGCAATGTCTACTCACTCTCGGTTGGTCAAAGCGTGTTTCGTCCGGGGAGAGTTACACACGCGTTGAACGATGATGCCTTAGCTCAAGCACTGATGGATAGCAGGTATCCAACCGAAGGGCTAGCCAACTACGAAGAGTGGACGATAAATCTGAGGAATCTCTACATGGGTCCTGCCTTTGCTCAAGGAGCTTTTGGTAAATTATACAAAGGGACGTACAATGGGGAGGATGTAGCGATCAAGATACTTGAGAGGCCAGAGAACAGCCCTGAGAAGGCACAGTTCATGGAACAACAGTTTCAGCAAGAGGTGTCTATGCTTGCCAATTTGAAGCATCCGAACATCGTGAGGTTCATTGGTGCCTGTCGCAAGCCAATGGTGTGGTGTATAGTGACTGAGTACGCTAAAGGAGGTTCTGTGAGGCAGTTTTTGACAAAGAGACAGAACCGAGCAGTGCCTTTGAAGTTAGCTGTTAAACAGGCTTTGGATGTTGCTAGAGGTATGGCTTATGTCCATGGACGTAACTTCATACATAGAGATCTCAAGTCAGATAACCTTCTCATCTCTGCTGATAAGTCAATCAAGATTGCGGATTTCGGTGTTGCAAGAATCGAAGTTCAAACCGAAGGAATGACACCAGAAACCGGAACTTACCGATGGATGGCTCCGTAAGTTTCTAAACACTATTTTTACCTTTTTTCACCATTCTTGTCTATATGCAAGTTACATGTATATATTGATCCTATTTCTGTTGATGGATGCAGAGAGATGATACAGCATAGAGCCTACAATCAAAAAGTGGATGTGTATAGTTTCGGGATCGTGCTATGGGAGTTAATCACGGGACTGTTACCGTTCCAGAACATGACAGCTGTACAGGCTGCGTTTGCGGTTGTGAACCGAGGAGTCCGTCCAACGGTCCCAAACGATTGTCTCCCTGTGCTGAGTGAGATCATGACCCGATGTTGGGATGCTAACCCGGAAGTGCGTCCATGTTTTGTCGAGGTTGTGAGTCTGCTTGAAGCTGCGGAGACAGAGATAATGACGACAGCTAGAAAAGCCCGTTTCAGATGTTGCATGAGTCAGCCAATGACGATTGACTGAATAAAATCTCAAGAAAGTAAACAAGAGATTAAAGAAGAAAACATATAAGAAAAAAAGGGCTTTTAGATATTAAGTTATGTGTGTGTCTGTGTGTGTTTGTGTATTTATAAAAAATCTGAATGTATTTTGTTTTCTCAAGATAGGAGAAGTAAGTAACCATCCCCACCATCATTTTAGACTTTACTGATTTTCTAGCTTGTCTTTTGTGTTAATTAAGATGAAAACTGAAAATGAAGAAATTAAAGGATGTGACTCCTTTGTGTCCCAACAATTTGTTTGCTTTTTTGTTTTTGGTTTTTGACGTTGAAGTGTGATCCATTTCTTATCATTTGTTTTTTTTACCCCCCATGAAAAGTAAACGAACTAAAAAAACATGTAAAAAGTGTAATTAATAAGAGCTTCTTTTACTTCCACTCGTTACCTATGGTATGATAGGATTCCATAAAACCTGTACAACGACGTCGTTATGCTAAAGTTTTTAGGCTTCTTTTGTCTACTCTACTACCATAGAGTTTCTGTCGATTTAACTTCCAGTGACTACCTGTGGTGCTGGTGTCTGCGACATTACTCCAGAAGTTATCATGTGAACCTGGAACGTTGGAAAACAGAGAAGTTAAAAGATTTTGGTTGTGTCGGAAATGAGTAATATGGATCAAGACAGAGAAGAATTGAAGTGGACCTTGATTGGTCTTGAATAGAACATAGTGCCGCTCAGAGCTAGTGCCTTGCTGACTGATTCCTTCGTAGCAAATGTCACAAAAGCAGCACTGGAGAAGGAATGGTTTCGTTTTTGCCGTAAGGATGATTTCTTGCTTAAAGTTAATGAGTCTGTGTGTAGTAAACTCTTGCAACGAACAAGAGATTAATAGGCAGAGTTTTTACCCCATTGGATGTTGAGTTACTGGATCAGTTACAATTGTAACGTTTTCAATAGCTCCACACTTGCTGAAAAACATTGATATAGCTGCTTTACGTGCCGCATAGTGTACCTGATAAGTTCATGGAGACGATATTTTAATGAGTTCCAGATATGTTTTAGTGAAGGATTCAAACAGATACAAAAATTACAATGACGATGCATTTGATAGAATTAACTTCTCAATTTACGAATCATGTGGATAGGGTAAAGATTCTAACATCATCCAGGAAAGTAAGTCTTAAGGAAATAGGATTACGTTGGTCACGTGGATGATGGTTGATTCTGTGACATCTTGTTGATCCTGCAATTCGCCTGCACATAAGAATTTATCAAGTGAAACGAGGCAGCATGACAGTCAGGAAAGTAGAAGCGGCAATGAGGTATTCAGGTGATTACATAAGTTTAAATTTAGGTGCTTCTCAAATTGAGTTGAAAAATTCAATTACATGATATCGGAAAGCAGTAAACTCAAGGCCTCAGATAACAAAACATTTCAGGTCACTAGAAACTTTGGAATTAGTTATCATGATCTAAACGGAAGGGCAATATTGGCTTTTCCAAAACGTAGGGTTTCCATACCTGACTGTGTTGAGGGTTTGAGTTCTCCAACTTTCTGTTTCTTGAACTGCTTTGCTTGATTAATCTGGATTTCTAGTTGTTGCAGCTTTTGTTTCATGTTCAGTAATTCCTGATGTAAAGAAAAGATAGCATCATTTGATTTGTGAGGATGTCAAGATTCACATGAATGATATGAATAAAGCATAAGGATCACATAACAGCGCAGCACGTACCGAGAAAAGATCTGGCTTTGTGGACTGATAAGAGAGCAGGCTTGGCTTTTCAACATCCTGTTTAGCTTGCTTAGACTGAAGAACACTGCTAAGATCACCAACTGAAGCATCTTCGGCATTGGGGTTTATGATGCCATAGCGCCTCTTTCTGCCGAGGTTATACGCGATATGAGGTTCAGTGTATGTAATAGCTCTACTCTGGGGTTTCCTAGCTTTATGGGATGGGAAAACTCTGGGCCTGTAAGCGACTGCAGGAACTTCTCTTTGAAATGTCTCGCTATGTTGTTCACTATATGCTGCAGGAAATGCTCGTCCACGTTGCTGAAGCTCTTTGTTTACATCTGCCTGAATCCTAAACTTAGGCATTATAGGGTATTCTTTGTCATCTGGTTGGCCCAAACGATCCCAAACACTAACATGACGCTTCATTTCCGAACACGAAGCTGTATCAGGAGATCTTGCAGACACAGATCCTCCTGAAATGGTAATTTGATGAATGTGAAAAGACCACTCGTCATATGATTAAAAGATCATAAGCTGTCAAGAAGCAAGATAGTACCTGAAGAGACATATTGAAGATACGGTGGGCTCATTTCTCTTTCTGGAAAGTATAGTCGCTTCATAGGCTGCTTGGCATAAGTGCAGGTGTCAAATTTATAGAGATGGGAATTGCATAAACAATTGAAAAACCAACTCGGAAAAAGAGATTTTAAGTATTTAAACCTTTTCATATCTATCAGGATTCACACGACGTGGTTGCTCAGTGGCCGAAACGATAACGGAGCGCAGCATTTTTCTCGTGTAATTAACACCAGACAAGTCCCAGTCATCTCTCTGTTTCGGTTGTGCCCTTTTACAAGGACTATTAATAAGCTCTTGTCGTAACATCCTCATCCTTTTAGCTTTTGGTGACACATGAGCCTCAACATCTTCTGAAGCAACAGCTGATACCAGCCTTTCCTGCAAAGCCATTGGCAAATGAGACTATACCCAAGACAAAAGGTGCATCATTCACACACATATAAAAGAAACAAATGTCTTAAAAGTCTTACGTTCATCCGATGAGTAGCATTGGTGGTAGGTTTGCGATCATAGTCATGATGACTTCTGGAGGTTGAACCTTGTTCGATTAGAGTATCATGAGAACCAAACTCAACACCAGTCCTAGTTTCAGTTTCAGAAGCAGAAGTTTCTTGTTTACCTTGAGTAAAGTCGTTCAAAAGAATCTCCCATAAGCTGAACAAAAGAAAGAAATAACATCACTAATTACTACCTTCTCTATCAATCAAAGCTAACAACAGCAAAGAAAAGGGATTCAGATAAGCAAACCAAGCAACAAATTCTCCAGATTGCTCCCCAAGAAACGCCTCCAAATACTCTCTTGCCTGTCTCTGACTCTTGCCGTTACAAACAATCACCGTAATATACTCCTGTAAACAAACCTGGTTCATCATCAGTAAAACACACCAAAAAAACAAAATCCCTAAAATCATAACACAATCTGCAATCTCCACTCCTCCCCAAGGGATCAGATGTAACAATACACAACAAATCAACTACATTACACATACAGATCCTAAAAACGCCAAACGCACCGTAAGAGAAATTCACATAAACGAGACGGACGATGAGATTAAACTATATTTCAACTTCTAAGAGCAGATAAGAGTGTTCCGTACAAGAGCACAACTAAAAAACCCTAGGGATTCTCCGTTACAGAGAGCTAGGACGTAGAGATAAATAAGGAAGGAGATAGATGACGAACAGAGAGGATGTCGTCGTCGGAGTAAGTTTGAGAGAAGAGAGGAAGCATATCGGAGATAATTGCTTTGAGACGAGAAGCGGACTCTGATTCTCTACGCATCGGGAATGTTCGTGACTCGAATCCTTCAGCCATTTGTACGTATCACTTGACTCGCGGCGACTGATTCTCGGATTATCGCCTCAATTTTGGGGGGAAAGAATGGGAGTGAGTCTCAGTGAGAGGCACTGTTCATCAGAATTCTGTTATAAAGAGGCCCCATCCATCATCTGCGGCAAGGCCACTTTTCCCTCTCTTGTACACACACACATTCATTGATGTCGACAAGTGTGACTAAATTAGGTTATAATAATAATGATAATAATCTCTCCATCATTAAATTATTCATTAACTATTAATGAAAGTTAGTATCCGGAAAATTAAATAGAAGTCTTGGTTAATTATTTAAACACAGAAATTTACCCATTTAGTTTCTAGAAAAATGAGAATATTGTACCAAAGTTTGAAATCTTATTCATTGGGATAATAGAATATACGAATGAATTAATGGGAATAAAATTTTCAACTAATTAAAAATGTCTCTTCTGTACTGAACGAAATAATAATATAAAAATTGGCGATTTTTGTATAAGGTGTTTTGAATTTGCTGCTACAATTGATTTTCCAAAACAATCAGTGACTGAATAAAAATTGGTACTATCTAGCTAGTAGCAGAGCCAGTGCAGCGATAAAAAATTATTATACTTATAAATAAATAGCATGTTATTTACCAAATATAATATAGATCATACTAAGGATTTATAACCTAATCCTGTTATATCAAATTCAACTACATGACAAAAAAAAACTACATGACAATACATGCAATTGTTTGTGCAACTTTTGCAACACATAGATTTACGACGTACAATTCTATCTGAACTACAAAAATGATGGCTAGCTCTCTTCACAGCTCACAAGACCATGACAGCCGCATTTAATCACAGCACACAAGATCATAGGTTACTGCAAGTGAGCAGTGAGCGTTTCAGTTGACATTGAGGTGTCACTTATCCGATGAAGTTTGATGTTTTGCAACTTCATCGGTGCTCACTGCTGATTCGACTGCTCTCTTAAACTTAAAAAGAAAAAAAGTATGTGTGTAGTGTTCAGTCAAGTATTCATGTTTTGTAAAAAAATTCTCTTTTTTAGATCACCAAAGAACTTTGGTAATTAAGGAGGTATATGCGTAGTTTGTAGTGTTCCTTGTGCAATTCATGTATTGTTATGTTACTTCCATTTAAATTAAAAGTAATTGTTAATGAAACGAGAAAAAAATCAAAGTAAGGAACAATAAGGAAAAAAATCATAAAGTTGCATAAGCTAAATGTTATGTCAAGAGGAAAAAATGAAATCAAGTAATTATTGCTAGAAAGACATGACATTGTCAATGTGATTGGCGACAGCATGAAGCACATAAATACGTCCTCCTCTTTGAACTCCATGACGGAGCAGAATTTTGTCGTCTACCGTACATACGACTTTTCTGAAACTGTTTTTTACCGGATCATAAAAGAGAGTAAAAAATGATTCACAAAATCCTAATGGTGCATAAGTAAACTCACCAGCATGAGTGATACCATTTAATGTCACAGTTTTTCCCCAGCTCAAATCATGGTAATGAAAAGGTACAAGGAAGTCTTTACTGGACCACTTGTGTTTCTCCGCATCTTCCAAAATCCACAATGTAATAGCATCATCGTAGCTAAAGGTATGATCATTTTGAGTAATACAAGCTAACCTCCCGTCATAAGCTAGCAGCAACACATCTCCATGGATATCCGATGGTAGTTCTATCTTCTTGAACTTTTCAGTTCTGACATCAAAGCTCATTATGAACCGAACACCCACCGGATCAATATAGGCGAGATAATATAGAACACCGTTGATGCATCGCCCATACCTACTATGGCCAGATTGATGTATATGGTTGGTTTTGACCCATCTCCATGATTCTTGTGCTTGTGCTGATCCCAGTGTCAAAACCCGGCAATGGGCGCTGCTCCTACCACGACACACGCACACTACTTTGTGTTTACCTTCGACAGGATCATATCCTAAAAAGGGTGTTATATCCTTCCAGCTTCCTTCGACCGGTTCGGGTAAGGTTAAGAACTGTGTCGTGGTAGGGTTCCAAACTATCACCCTTGCTGATTCTTCAAAGCAGATCAAGCCGCGGACAGATTCCGTAGGGGAGAAACGACTATGACGATCAATAGGCAGAGAAGAAGAACAAGGCTCGTTCGAATCCTGAGGACGTTGGGGAACCGAGAAAACAAACATCTTTTTTTCTTCTTTGAAGCAGAGTAGAAGCCTTGGTCGTGTTGAGGACCGAGTTTCAAACGAGTTGGTGAAATATGGATCTGTGGTGATTGATGACCAAAGCTTCGAGACACAACGAACCCTTACAACAGATTTCCATGGCAGCCTTAAGAGTATCTCTGAGATTAGATCGAGAGGAAAGGAAAAAGTGACTTTGGTTGTTTTTTTTGGTTCCTCCATTTTTCGTTCATAACCCTAGTTTATTCAGGCTGTGTTGCTTACGACCTTTTCTTTGTTATCTATCTTAACGTAAAAGTTTACATATATATACACCTCATCATTTGCTCTATGTTTTTATTTATAATATCCTTTTTCGCTTATTGAGATTTTGTCTATTTTGATTTCGATTTTATTTTCCTCTCCGATAAACACACAACACGAGTATATTATGATACTTTCTAAAGGGATCAAAACAGAATCTATATTAATATCTTGCCCACTTAATTTTTTTTTTTAATTAGCGATTTTAATAAATATTAGAAGACGTAATATAACCTTACCTCAATCTTACCAATAGTCTCCGGTTACCACATGTAATTTTTTAACCTCGACTAATCCACAATTACATGTGTATATATATCATATGACCATCACACAATGTACATTTGGTACGAGACAAGTCGATCACTGCACTACCTATAGTCTCCTAGGTCCAGTGACTAGGTTTAACCCAACCCGATTCTTGAATTGGAACAAGTATTAAGTAGTTGAATTAATTTTACAAAATTCATTGTCACTCCAAATTAGTGATTGTCATTGAGTTCTTTTTGTTGTTGTTGCTGTTGCTAGTATTCATTATTCATGTTAATGAAGAACACTCTCACGATCGTACATGAACACAACTAAAACCCACTAACCATTAAATGACAATATTGAATAACCTCCTAAGTGTTAAGGAAAATGAAAGTGATCTATTGATCATTCGACTAATATTTATTTTTCTTATATAATTAGAATATTTACGAATACATCGTTTGCTGAAATATCCCATGTTAAGAACTGATTTCTCTTTTTCATTCTTACGAACTTTGTCGTTGCTAAAGCCATTTTTTACTTTGTCCCAAGCTGAACCTATGTTGCATTTCAACCAAGAAATTGTTGGCGGGTACCAACCAAAGTCACCTCTTCCACATTCACTAATAAAACTTAGTTAATTCTGAAATATTTTCAGTTGACCTCTTCCACACTGATGAGATACTACTTGAGGATGAAGATGACGTGGTCATATCTATGGAGACCAAATTCAATGTCCAAATGTTTTAATTATTTCTGTGTTTCTTTTAAATTAGTGGGATTAGATTTCCTTTAATTAGGAGGTGTGTTAATTTGCTTGCTCATGTTTCACACGTAATAGTTAATTTATTTCTTTGCTTGCCCATGTTTGATGTTTCACAGGTAATAGAAAATCGCAGTAACCTGTTCTAAAATCTTTGAAAACCAAAGTGTTCTTATGTTCTTGTTTTGATCAACGTTGATTGTCCTACAACAGGATATTATTTTACCTACCGTCTAGATTCTTCTGGCTCCAGTTAAACGTAAACGTTGGATTGCAATCCATTATTAACAGTTATATCAACTACCAAGTAAGATAACTAGCAGTCTAGCACATATGGTTTAATGATTTTTAGTAGTTAGCTAGTTTCACTAAACTACATACCACTTTTAATTTATTAAATAAATTGTGTTCACAGTTTCAAAATTTTATTAGGATGGACAAGATATGTTTCCATATAAAAAAATAGAAATGTTAGAAAGAAAAGTTTAAACATTGACCAGTAAAAAATACAAAGGAAATTGTTTTCACAGGTCCCAAATAAGCAATAAAATCTGATCAAATTAAGAATACAATCTTGGAAAACAATTTTTTTTAAAAAAAATCTGTAAAGAATAATAAAAATCTATATTGGATATATACATTTTATTAATTTATCCTCTTCCCTAAGATTATATTCAAAGCCACATTTAGGAAAAAAATATTAAAACAAAGAAAAGACAAATAAAATGAAATAAATAGTTGCAGACAGTCAAGGATACGTTACCGAATTAGGAGATTCTATTGTTCTTGATCTTTTTTTCTAACTCATTTAAAATTTTTTAAGAGCTCCCCAAATTTTAAAGACCCGCCTATGCAGTTTTCATTTCATCCATCTACTTATATATATATATGTATGCCAAATCTCTCTCTCCCTCACATTATAAATCCTTAAAACACCTTTCTCTCTCGACATCTCTCTCTTACTACCTTTCTCTGCCCATTGATCATATCGAAGATGGCTCTTGAACAACCCCAGCTTCCATGCGGAGTAGACGGTGTATGCATGCGATGCAAGGTGGCGGTTCCGTCTGTAGAGTGTCTCACGTGCAACACGTGCGTTTCGTTGTGGCATGCGTCATGCCTCACGTCACCACCCGAAACTCTCGCTTCTACTCTTCAGTGGGGGTGTCCCGATTGCACCAGCTTTCACAATCTTGTTCCTGTTTCCACAACCTCCTCCGAAGGTTCAGCCCTTGTAAAAGCTATCCGTGAGATCGAGGCTGATGTGTCTTTGACTGAGTCGCAGAAAGCTAAGAAGAGGCAGCGGTTGATGAGCGGTCAAACCGAAGAGGAGGACGAGGAGGAGAAAGACAGCAAAGGGAAAGGAAATGTTGCTGTTCGTGACTGTTCTATCTGCCTCCATCCGCCTGAAAGGCCCGTGTCGGTTCGTTCACTTTGTCTCTCTAACTCTGGATCTTGCTCTCGCTTTACGCACATCATCATGGATTATGTTATCAATAGTTAAGACGACTGTTATGCATGTGGATCATGTTAATGTAGTGTATCTCTTAGATTATTGAATCTCGCTATTGAATATGGTTGTTTTCATGTTTTCCTTAAACATTACTGTATGGTTGTTCAGCACCTGAAATATGTTGTTAATTTACTTTATCCACTAGTGTAAATTAGCACCTGAAAACGAAAATTTGTGTAGGATTGTTTTTTATTTCTAATAACTGTTTTTACCATATTATTAAATATTCATTTCATAAAAGAATAACATGGCCTATAAATAGGTTGAGACAGTTCTGCTTTATTTCTGGAACTAGTATATGTTGTGCTTATACAAAAAAATTGGGTTTCTTTTTTTCTTATCATATTTGTGGCAATCGTGCATGTATACACATTAAGATCAGTGGCAAGCATGTTTTAGTTTTGGCGTTCTTTTCTTTGCTGGATTTAAAAATATCATGCATGTATTTCTTTCCAGATTAAGTATTCGGATGATCAATATTGACGACCTGCTAATGGCTTTTACTTGTGTTTTCAGCTTACGTGCGGGCACAACTGTTGTCTTATGTGTTTAAAGAAATATGTTGGTAGAGGGAACCATACTTGTGCGACATGCCGATCCGTAATTCCTGCAGACATCATAAAGAATCCGCGAGTAAATCTATCTATGGAGGCTGCTATTCGGCTCGCAAGGGTTTCCAAATGTGCTAATGGGGCTACCCAAAAGGTTTCTCAGCACATAAGCAACCAAGACCGCCCTGAGACCTCATTTACGACTGAGCGTGCCAAAAAAGCTGGAAAGGCTAATGCTAGTAGTGGCAGGCTACTCGTGACAACAACACGTGATCACTTTGGTCCTATAACTGCTGAACACGATCCTACCAGAAATAAAGGTGTATTAGTTGGAGAAACTTGGACTGATAGGCTACATTGCAAGCAGTGGGGTGTTCACTGCAAACATATGACTGGCATTGCTGGCCAAGCAAAGCATGGAGCTCAGTCTGTGGCACTCTCTGGAGGTTATGAGGATGATCAGGATTATGGAGATTGGTTTCTCTACACAGGAAGGTTTGCATTACCATTTACTCGTCACCTTTGATGTATTCGCTTAATATATTCTTTTTTATACATAGCTGCTCGGACTAGTACTATTTTCTTAATTAATCTTGTATATTGGTGACTTCTTTCATTGGTACTTATGCCTTGAATATGTGTGAATGTTTCTTGTAGCGGAGGAAGAGACCTCAAAGGAAATAAAAGAACCAACAAACAAGCTTCTGACCAGAAGTTTCAATACGCAAATGCAGCTCTAAGGCTTAGTTGCAAAATGGGATATCCTGTACGAGTTGTCAGGTACGTTGATATTTCAGCCAAATTCCAATGCGTTCAACATCTTTCTTTCATCTTTAGGTTAAATGGGATGATTTGTCTCCGTGTCGAAATGATTTTGTTTTCTATTGAATTAAAAATGTAGATTGCTTGTCTTGGACTGAATCGAAGGGTTGTTGTTGATAGTTGTACCTTTCTTTATCGATATATTTTTATAAACTTCATGAAGAAAGTGTCTTTAACTCTAAGTATCTTTCTCCATATTTACACTTTACCAGGACGGAGAAGGAGAAAGGAGTGAGATATGATGGGATTTACAGGGTCGAGAACTGCTGGCGAAATGTTGGAACACAGGTTTGGATATTGCTCCCACTCCAATCTGTTTCATCTGTTCATTTTATGTAGAAATGGACTTTTTTTTTCTGACCCCAGGTATTCTGTTTTTGATAAATTTTAAGGTTTGTCGTTACCTGTTCGTTCGCTGTGATAATAGTCCAGCTCCATGGACAAGGTTTGATCTTTTTATATTTACTTTTATTTGGAAACGACCCTTTTCTGTATTTGCTAGTTACTAATTCTGAACGTCGCTGCATGTAGTGCTGAGCATGGTGATCGTCCAAGACCTTTGCCTAAAATTCCAGAGCCCATGGGGGTCACTGACCTCTTTTGGAGAACGGAAAGTCCATCGTGGGATATTGATGTAAGCACAGCTCGAGTTTTTTCTCATGTCATGATACATTACCTATATATAGAAAGTGACGTACTACATATATAGCTTAGTTACCAAAAAAAAACAAAAACCTAGATCAGTTTCCCAAAGATAACACTTGGAGTGTTTGAAGAGATATCTGATTTTCTTCTATCGATTATCTGTAACAATTTCTTCTGTACCTGCTGACACATTTACTTGATCAGGAAACGGATGGTCTTTGGAAGTGGATGAAACCTCCACCTGCGAGCAAAACAGCTGTTAGCGATTTGAAATCTGCAGAGAGGAAGATCAGGAAGAATGCAACAAAGGCCGCACAAAACAATCCTACCTCGAAAGAAATTCTAAAAGGTCTGCGTGTCCATAAGTAATAAGTTTAGACTCAAACTTTCTTAGTGGAGTTCCTAGATAGAACCAATCCCTATGGAAAATCTAACCTCCTTTTTTTTTCTTTGTTGGCTCAGTTCTTGGTTGCCAACTATGTGGGAAGGTGATGAGCTTTCCAGTAACTATGCCATGTTCTCACAACTTCTGCAAGCAATGCTTGGTAGATAGATTCGCTGGGATAAGTCAAGTGACAGAGAGAAGCAGAAGCGGGCGCACACTACGTCCAAGGAAGAATGTAATGAGCTGTCCTCATTGCAAATATGACATTACTGACTTTGTCCAGAACCCACAGGTAAGTAAAATCATATCTTCTTATTGCATTGGGGTTATGTGCCTTAAAATTTTATCTTCTTATTGCATTGGGGTTATGTGCCTTAAGAATATTCTTTGTCTACCTTATTGATCTAGTTGCTACAAATGGATGAAGTTATTTTATTGGTAAACTTTAAACCGTCTATGTTATGTAGCAGCATCCGTATCAGGTGTCAGTACCATCTGATTCCCAATGAATGTAACTAATTTTACTAACATAAAAGTGGGTGTGGAAAATAGGTGAACAGAGATTTTATGCATCTGATAGAGGATCTGAATGGGAAAGAGGATGAGGCCGTGGTAGAAAACGAAGAGGAGGAGGTGGAGGAGGAAGAAGAAGAGGAGGAGGAGGAGGAGGAAGAAGAAGAACTTAAGATTGTTGCTGGTGAAGATGAAACTCAAATTGTTGTTGATGAAGAAGAACCTCAGACTGTTGCTGATGAAATTGAACCTCAGACTGTTAATGATGAAATTGAACCTCAGATAGTTGCTGATGAAGATGAACCACCGACCAAAAAGAAGATTAAACTGGAAACAGCAGCACTCCCTGCTTAAATACTTTCTCTTTTGATTATTATATAAAGTTTACAAATAATTGTTGAATGTCTTTCTTTTGAAACAATTGTCTCCTTAATTCAAATATCATATGTTATATTGTTTTGAAATTTCTCCAATGTTTTTTCTTTGTAATATTTTGCTTTGGACTTTCTCTAATCTTTTTCAATAAAAAATTAAAATCTGAAAAAATTTTAAAATCAAAATTGTGGTTTGATTTTATAACTTTAGATTTTTTTTTGGGGTTAATTTGTTAAACATATATAGTAGATAGTGAAATTAAGAATATAGCCATAGTGAAAAAAAATTAAAAAACTAGGGGTGTTAAATTCGGAATTTGATTCGATTTTGGTTCCGTTGTTTCAGTTTTTCGGTATTTCGGTTTTTAAAAGTTAGTTACCATATTGATATCAAATATACTATGGTTTGGTTCGGTTAATATACCTTCGATTTTTGGTTTTTTTTTTTTATTTTATACCGAAAACCAATAATATCTAAATTTTATTAATTTTTTATGAATTATATAATTAATTTTTATTTTAAAAACATATAAAAATGATAAAAATAATATTTTAATTTTAAAATAAACAATATTTAGTAAAATAAAATAAATTAAGTAAATAAGATAAATTAAGAAAATTTATCTTTTAATTTAAATCTATGAAACTAAAAAATGTGAAAATAATTATTAACTTTAACCAAAATAAATATCAAGATTATATCAATCTATATATATACTTATATTATATAGTTTACATATAACTATATTAATATATTAGTATTTTTTAATCGGTTATGTTCGGTTTTTTCGGTTTACTCGGTTTATAACCGAACCATATCCATATACTGCTGTTTTTAAAAAATAGCATCCATTCGGTTTATGCGGTATTACCAAAACCAAACCATATTTCTTATTTTGGTTTGGTATGGATCGGTTCGGTATTCCCACATGGAAATTTTGATATTAACTTTAGATGGATAACAATTTGAAATAAAATTACACACACATAGATCTTGGAACTTTTACATATAAATAATTTAACAGAATCATCTGTGAGAGAAGTAATGATTTTATCAACCACATGTGAAATTACTATTTGTGAAAGTGGTAATTCAATTTAATTCGATTAGTTTTTGTGTCTGCAGAAAACAAAACCGTAAATAAATAAAATAATGATTTAATTTAATGCTATATTTTAAATTTTCGGGTTCTACTATGATCATTGGACATAATTTCCTTTTATTTCCTTTGACAAGTCTCCAAGAGCTTTCCAATTGTTTTCGTAAATCTTTTATTTCCTTTTTCTACTAAGCATAAGAGCAAACTTTTCCTAAGAGAATAAACTTTCTTCAAATTCCAATAAACGAACTTTACAAATTGCTTGGTTTTTTCCAGCACGCAAATACATCTTGGTGTTCTCTTGATTTATCTTTTTTTTTTTAATTTCTTTTTTTTGATATTTTACATTAACCTTTTCTTTTATATATTAGATTTTACAAATGTCAAACCTTTTTTATGTGTCACAATCATATTAATTTTTATTATGTTAAGGTTTTTTGGTTTTAACTCTAAATAATGAAGATAAAGTGGTCGTATTAGGTTAACTATGGGTCTTCATCTTTCAACTTGATGATTGATACCATGTCAATTCCAAACGCTTCCTCCGAGAAGGCACCGCTAGAAGAAAGCCAGCCATCGTTTTCTTCATTGCCAAACGACGTTTTCTTGAACTGCTTAGTCCGCGTTCCGAGACTCTATGACCTAAACCTCTCTTGCGTTTCCAAAACCCTAAGGTCGCTAGTCCGCTCGCCTGACCTGTACCGTTTGCGATCCCGTAACTCCATCTATCTGTTCTATTATTTCGTCCAAAACTACCATTACATTAGGGGTACGTGTCACTGGATCACTCTCCGTCTGGGTGAGAAGACTACTAACTATCAACTAGAACGGAGATATTGTTCATGGCCGGATCTCCCCTCCCCTTGGTGTGCTTCTATACTCTATTCTCCCGCCGTCTCGGTGGGATCAGAGATATATTTCATAGTTGGAGATACGATTTCCCCCACGAAACTTTGGATTCTTGATACTCTATCTGGTCATGCACGTGTGGGTCCAAGCATGAACGTGGCTAGGTGGGGCCATAGAGCAGCAGCGGGAGTGGTGGACGGGAAGATTTACGTGATTGGAGGAAGTTATGAGGAGAGCCAAGTGGAAGTGTTTGATCCAGAAACGCAAACGTGGAAGTTTGCGGGCGAGGAGAAAGTCCAATGCAACTCGAGGTTTACTGTCTCGTTAGAGGACAAGGTTTATATGGTGGATTTTGATAATGGGAGAATCAGTTCGTATAGTCGGAGTGAAGGTATAACCAATGAGGCAACGGAGATGTTAAGTGATGAAATGATTTGCTTCTGTGTGGTAGAGAATGTGATATATGCTTGTTTTAAGTGGAGTGGGTTAATGTGGTTTGACACTAAGCTCAAAGTTTGGAGAAGATTGGTTGATTCTGATGGGCAGGTAAATTTGTTTTCCTTTAATGCTGAAAAAATGGCGGAATATGAGGGAAAGCTAGCAGTATTTTGGTCACAAATTACTGTTGATTCCAAGGAGAATTCGAAGATGAAGACGGATGTTAGGTGTAGATTGGTCGCATTGAGTTGGGTTGGAGAAGAGATTTGTGGGAAGGTCGAGTCGTCTGGTATTGTGGCCACATTCCCATATGCCATTAAGTTAGAACATTGTTTAGTTGTTTCCGATTGATCAGCTCATCATATGACTTAACGTGCTATATACGGTACTATTCTTCGTGCTCACAAGTTGTTATGTGAAATGCATAAAGGGAGGCATATATGTTGAACTTTCTCATAGCCCATACTGATCAAATTCTCTGTCTGTCTCATAACAACAGCAATGAAAAGCCTATTCTAACTTCATTCGCTCGCAACTCACTATATATTCCTTTTGTTGAAAATTAAATTGATTTTATTTTTCAAGTTCTTACTAGTCATCGTCCATCCTGATCTTAATTGGAATATAATTCGCTCGCAACTCACTATTTGTTCATTTTGTTGAAAATTAAATTGATTTTATTTTTCAAGTTCTTACTAGTCGTCGTCCATCCTGATCTAAATTGAAATATAACAAATTCATTTGTTTACGAATTCGATAAACAATGACATTATTTTTTAAAGCTTTGTTGTTAACCACATATATATTATTGTTCAAAAATAGGAGCCACCCATGGAATTGACTCGAGGAAGAAGGTTCTGGCAAAGGATATGGTAAGTACTAAGCTTACAAGGGAAAAGGTCATGGAAGTGACTTATGTTTTTCTCTAGTTATTCTTATTCCCTTGTCACAACTCTAAATTTATGGAATGAAGGTGGGAGTTGAGATACATTCAGTGATCTTGATAAGCTCAAGACCACTAGCTGAAATCTAGGCCAGTGTATTTGCAATTAGTTTTTTTGGAGAACATAAATCTGCCGGTTTGAAGCCGACCAAGCCTACTTGTTTACTATTTGTATTTACGTATGTAGAATCCAGCCTAACTTCGTGCCCCTTCAAGTTCCGAAAAAAATAGTTAGGAACCTTTAATTCATATGGAAAACTTTCGAACAGTAAGCTTTGAAATATCCAATAAAAAAGATGTGAACGGGAATGATCAAGTCATCAACATAAGCGACACCCCGTAGTACTATACCATTCATAAAGTAGATACGAACATAGTGTAATCAGCATGAGTCAGAATACAACCAAATTCGGCAAGATTCAAGACAAGTTAAGTATATCTCGTCATCCAAGACAAACTATATAAACTATAATCTATATTCGAGTTAGATCGAAATTCAAACTTATGTATATCTTGTCATCCAAGACACAGCACGTGATCCATTTGATAGAACTTCTATAATACTCTTTCGCAGAAAGACCAAGAAAATCTCGAACCGGTGGTGCCTTTAGCTCTATGCCCACATGCTCTCAATAATAGTTTTACCAGGTAGAATTTTTTTCCAAATTTCATGCCATGTCTAGTCAAATTGGCATCATGATCCTAGAGGAAGTTTTATAACCTTCAGGGAAAAAGTAATTTCACAGTCTACTTCTACCTCTAGCATTCGTTGCGTTGGAGTGCTACTTGAAGAGTATCCGTAGTGAAAGAATGAGAATATTAGCAAACACACAATCATGCATTGGAGGGCTACTTGAAGAGTGTCCATAGTGTAAGAATGAGAATATGAGCAAACACAATTATATAAGATATAGCAAAATGTCATGCAGGTCCAGAGGTCCTAATGATTGTGAAAGCCAAAATTTGAGTTTTGCCTTTTGATTTTCATATCATTGTGGTTATTAGAAACGTGCTATATTTGATTTTATATTCACGAAGTAAGAAATCACATGGCCGTCAAGGAAATAAAGGAACTTCTTATTATATTGCAGTGAACACACAAAAAGGAAGAAGAATACTAACATGAATTACTAACTAAGATTATAAAATAAACAAAATGCTCGAACATGGCCGTTTTCCTCACAATTGATACTAGACGTGAAATATGGGGTTTTATTTTTAAAAGCTGCATCTCATACCTTCCTCGTTAAGATAATTAAAAGCTGCATAATTGAATACAATAAATACGTGATGTCGAACCAACTGGCCAATAGGGTTAACCGCTTTTTAATCAACACTATAATAAAAAAAAAGTATGTATATTTTAGCCAACTTAACTGGCAAAAGTTTTGGAATCAATTCGTTTTTATCCGAATCAAGGCACTTATAGTCATATCCTGTGTAATATATATAAATCAATCAATTCCCTCCCAGTCATCCATCTTTCACTAAGATTAAATTTTAAGTAACTTGTCTTTAGTCCTGTCTTATACACGGATACACCCATGGTTTTGTCATTTCCACTCTTGAGACAGGCAGACAAGATTGGATGCTCCAATCCAGACACAGTAGACCAAGTGTTGGATCTTGAATCCGGCCCGGTCTATGAGTTGAACAAACCTGCTCCTGGCGTGTGGCGGTTTCCTACGAATCCAGACCTTTGCTGTATCTACAGAGTGCCAAACAGTATGCATCAGACGAGTCCAGAAGCATACACTCCTCAGTTGGTCCTCATTGGACCTCTTCAGCATTCTTTAAAATCTAAAGCTCTCAAGTCTCGTGGAAACATCACAAACAGAAAGTTAAATGGTTACTTAAACATGGAGGAGTATAAGAAGATTTACTTAGCGGAATTTACACGAAGGTTTGAAGGGGAGAAAATCATCGACAGTTTCAGAAGAATGATTGAAGAAGATGAAGATATGATCAGAGCAAGTTACTCAGAAACAACGGCCTGGATTGACTCTCCAAAGTTCGTGGAGATGATCCTGCAAGACTCAGTTTTCATACTAGAGCTCATGTTACGTAATTCTACAACAGGGTTAGGTAAAATAGGAGATCATCTCATGGATGAGCGTTGTCTTGAAATCACGATCAAGCAAGATCTCATCATGCTCGAGAACCAGCTTCCTTACTTCATCCTCGAGAAACTCTTTGATCCTGTTGTCAAAATACTCGACCATAACCATAATACTCTCCATCAACTCGTTATCGACTACTTTGTTCCCGACCTGGAGAAAACGGAGATCTGCGATCAGACAAAGTTCAGACACTTCACTGATCTGGTCAGGTGTGTCCGCGTGCAGTGTGCATTTCCGGAGTATGGTTTTGAGGATTTCCAACCCAGTTACAATATCTATAACATTAACGCTCATAAACTAGACAACGGGGGAGTGAAATTTAAGCCCCTGCAAAAGGGGTCTCCAGTCAAAGTGAATTTCGAAGATGGTTGCTTGGAGATACCCCACTTCTATGCTGATGACGGTGTGGAGATAATAATTAGAAATATAATGGCACTTGAGCAATGTCATTACCCATACGAGGCCCACGTCTCTAGCTATATCATTTTCTTGGATTTCCTTATTGATACCGAGAAAGACGTGGCGTTGCTTGTGGAGAAAGGTAACCGTTTATTCTGTATTATGTAGGTTTTATATATCTTACTGTGTGTTTGTGTGTATGTGTGAGTACTGACTCATGATGGTTTTTTGTTTTCGTAAGAGATAATAACGAATTTGCTTGGGAACCATGGTGTGGTGGCTAAAATGGTGAACAAGCTCTGTTTGGGAGTCCCGGAAGATGGCGCTTACTATTCTGGAATCGCAGCACAAGTCATGATTTACTACAATAGCAGATACAATAAGTCACGCACCATCCTCAAGCGCGTGTATTGCAGCGACTTGTGGACCGGGATAGCCACCGTAGGCGCTACATTGCTTCTGCTGTTGGCTCTTATCCAGACAGTGACTTCCATTATTGACGTTTTGCCGAGAAAGTAACAGTCGTCTTTAGCTAAACGCACTTTCTTCACTTGTTTCTACGATTTCATATTTAGTGGTTGTTCAAAACTTCAAATGATTTAGCTAGTTGAATCTAGCGAGATCTGTTGTTCGTTTAATATATCTACTTTTTATTTCCAAAAATATTGTAAAAGCTGTTGATCACTTTTATTACAAGCTACCAAAACCTACTCACATAAGGAATATCATCTTGCAAGGCATACAGTAGCTAATATGTGTAATTATATGTATCAAGTATGATGTGGCTTGTATTATGTACTCAGAGTGAGATTGCATAAATGATCCCTGCATAATTAAGTTTCTATACATATCAAAATCCACTGAAACAGAAATTGAATCTATATAGAAGGAAAAAAATAAAATAAACGGTAATTCTAATGTTGCATCTAATAAGAGATTTTAAAAGTTGGCCTCGAAAGCAATGGTAAAGAACTAAAGATCAACAAAATCAAACACAAGTTTAGGAAGATTGACTTTCATCTAAGATATTTTGAAGTGCTTTTTTGGAAAAGCTTAGAGTTTCTTGGCAAGGTGAAAGAGTTCATCTCGCTTACTGGCTTAATGTCAAGAAGTTTGTAGTCTCTTGTCTCTCTTCAAAAGATTCTGACACCGTTACCGCGGGTAAATCCGATAGAGGCTTAGGTGGAACATCCAAAGCCTCTAGACTTCCCTCTAACATTTCAACGACTTTGCTCATTGATGGACGATCAGATGGATTTGTTTGAATACACCATAAACCCACCAACACCATTTTCTTAACTATCTTATCTTCTTCCTCGGTCATTTGATCTCCGAAAAGTCTCATGGTTTCGTACCTCTCAAGATCTTTATAAATCCAATCTGGAAAATACATTGAACTACTGTTGGATCTAGACTTTTCAGGTATTTTAATCTTTGCTCCAACAATCTCAAGAACAACCATTCCATAACTATACACATCCGACTTATGGGAAACTCCTCCCAAGCTTTTGGAAAACACTTTAGGAGCAATGTACCCTATGGTCCCTCTTGCGTTGAGCATCGAGATAATACTATCTTTCTTTTTGCAGAGCTTAGCAAGACCAAAATCTGAAATCTTCGGACAACGATCTTCGTCCATAAGTATGTTTTGTGGCTTTATATCGAAATGCCCAATCCTCGACACACAACGGTTGTGCAAGTACTCTAGCCCGCGAGCAATACCTTCCGCAATGTTGTACAATGCTTTTCATTCCATCTTGGTTGACCTATTTTTGGAAATAAATTTGTCGAGGGATCCATTTGGCATAAACTCATAGATTATAGCTCTTTTTTGCTTCCTTCATAACAGGATCCAAGTAGAGAAACGATGTTCACATGAGATGTTCTACTCATGCTAGCTACTTCATTGATAAATTCTTCTCCATTACCCTTTAAATCCTCAAGATCTTCACAGCAACATCTTGACCACTTCCATCGGGTAACTTTCCTTTGTAGACAGTTCCAAAGCCTCCTTCACCGAGAACATGCGCGAATGATTTTGCCATCTTCTTGACTTTGGCATAACTATATCGTTTCAACATTACTATCGCTTCAATGTTCTCGCCGTTCCAATCACTGTTTTTTCTAGCATTCTTTGCTCTCACTACCACCGTACTCACAACAATAATGATCATCACAAGTAAAGCTGTTGAGATTCCTGTAAGAAAAATAAGGCTCAATACTTATGTTTTCACGTACACGAGAAAGATAACTGAGTATTGTATACGATGGCTGGAGCGAGTAAAGGAGTGTTACCGAGTATGACTTTTAATTTCAATGCAGAGTTATCTTCAATGTATCAAAACAAAATTTTTTGTTAACAGAGTCAAAAATATATATATTTATCTTTTTAGGACGAAGAGAGCAAGTAATATACTCTTTTTGTTTACAATTAGTTATCGTTTTAGAGAAATTTTTTTGTTTAAAATTAGTTGTCGTTTTAAGTTTTCAATGTAAAATTTATTGATTTTTATTTTTTTATAATTATTTTTATTATATAGTTTGTTTTTCTATTGATTGAAATAATGTTTAGGTAGCTAATTAATGATATTTTGTATTGAAAATCTAACAAATTAATGATTTCTTAATCTATGTGCATAACCTTAAAACGACAATTAAATATAAACAGAGGTGGTACTTACGTTTTACTCATATTGCAGTTTTCTTGGGGAGTCCAAGAGTTCCATTTTTTGTTTAAAGAATAGTCTGTCACTGGGCTCTTGCTTATGCATCTTCAAGCAAGTAACACAAATATGTATGCATATCAGTTTACTAGCAAAATTGTTTGCGTTTTTGTGAATCAAAATGCATTGGGGATGCATATATATATATACAATCGCCTAAAATGATTCATATATCTGGAATCAACCCATTATCAAAGTCAATGCGAAGCAATATACTGGGATAATATCAAATATATATCTGGTAATGTTATAATGTTAATCGGTTGTACAAATGCAGAAATGCTTCTGATTTAAAATCAACTGACAGTCGGTCAAGGAGTGTATTAAACTCAATTGTGTTTCTACATTTTGAAAATAATAAAACATATACATCATTATTATAATTTTTTTTCTAACAAAATTTTGAATGAACAAAAAATTAATATATTTATTGATAAAAATGGCAAAAATAATTATATATCATGCAAAATATGATATAACTTAATATATATTAAAAACATTTTGCTAAAAATTGAGAAAATAAAATAAACAGAAAAATACACTTTGAGAAAAGCTCAAAACAATGATTATATATATGCCTCTATTAATTAATACTCGATAAATTAATAAATTTTATAAATTAATAAATTTATCCAGCCCCAAATTGGGTCAATGTAAAAGTTAGCAAAATTCGATAACATAATAAGATAATAAATTTTTAAAAGCCTTATATAAAAATATGGTCCCAATAATATTATAAATTAACAATTATATAGATTTATGAATATATATGTAAGGTAATATACTAATATATGACTATAATATTTTATTTTTAATTTTAAATTAAGATTTATTAATGTTTTATCT